>JAGVVM010002664.1:0-19924 GCA_019149425.1 Psidium friedrichsthalianum
AAATTTAGACCTTATTAATATGACTGAACCAAATCAAAACAATAGCCAAAGATCCACAACCAAAAGCAAAAACAAGTCCAAAATGGATCCATGACAAGTACCAGTGCAACTGAGGTCATTGCAAGCCAATAAAAGGCATGTTAGAGTCATACCTTTTTCCCTTTTGTGGAAAAACAACACAATCCACCATATGATGTAAAGCTGGCACGTCTATAGCAGTTAGAACACGCACATCACCTGGATGTAAGCAAGGATTCTTCGCAACAACTACCTTTCCCCGTACAACAAAGCTTTGATCTGAGTCAGTACCAATGAACATGATTGACTCATCCCACATCTGTCCTTTTCTACCGGAATACTGCACAAACACCTGACCATATCCAAAGTTTGGGTTTCATCAAGGCATCCCATCATTGATCTTCCTTTAGGAAGAAATATCCTTGTTTTGGTCCGCAATTCAAACAATTTTGTTGCTCTGAATGTTCGCAGCATCATCGATAGAAATGGCTCTGCATCAGGCTTATAACCACACATCAGCATTTCTTTGAGAATGTTACCATTCTCGCCAGGGGACATTAAATCTAGAGCCTCTTGTGCTCGTAAGGGATCAACTAAAATAGCATTTAGCTGATCCACAGCATCTTTTTGCTTTTTCTCAAACACGTGATCTGGAACGCCAAGTGTTGAGAGAAGAGTGATCAACTGGCGATTCAGAAAGCAGGGCTGATATTTGCTCCATGCCAAGACATTTAGCTTTGTGTCATTCGATTCGTACTTGGACATGCTCTTTCTAAGTGATAGTTTAACATACGATGTCGGATCAACAGCTACAACACCTTTATATCCTCCATAGCGAATTTGAAATGCAGAAGGAGTATAGCCCTTGAAGCCACATTTTCTTGCAACTTTCCGAGCAAACTCTCAGATATTTTCCCGATTCCATCAGAAAAGACATAATCTATATTCTCAACATATGATTTGACTTTAACATCCGGAATGACTTCAACTTCATGTCTACCTACATCGAGAGTTTCAGTAGATGAACTCAAGGATTGGCCAAGTCTTGAAGCATATTTTGCCACATTTCTTATTTGACTGAATTCACCCATCTTTGCCCTAATAGTTGCAGCAGTACACCCATTTGTTGGAGCAAACATCCAAGCAGAATTTTCGCGTAACTGACTGGATGAGAAGGCGAGAAATTCAAACTTCTTATCACCTATTCTTATGCCATTCTTGAGTGTAGAAAGGATTCTTTCATATATATCTGTCCTTTCATGTCTCGAAACAGTGCGAGGAGAGAAATCAGTAGAATGGATTTATCCAAGTCCTCATCCACAAAAAGAATGGATAAAATTGTCAATGTACTCAGAATAACTCCGCAACACATGATTTGAGATATTAATTTCTGGACCAAAAAAATACACCCTGCATGGTGTTATTTCCACCCTATGTACATAAACCAAGCCAGCATCTAACTGTATTGAAGATAGTTTTGTAGAGTGCTGGGAGGTGAGTTTTGTAGAATGCTGGGAGGTAAGATATTTCTTGTGCTGCTCAATGAGCCATTTTGAAGGATCATAGCAGCATTCTTTCAAATGGAACAGTTTGTCTAAGGCATATAGGATAATGTCCATGTCTATCCTCTGTGGATCAACCATTCGATAAAACGATGAATCAAGACAAGGTCCTGCTAGACAGCCATTCTGAACTAACAAATTTATCTTAAAGAGGATCTCATAAGGCAAGTCAACTCCTCTGGGAGGGCCTACGATTGGAACTAGATCCACGCTGCAGGAGAAAGGAGAACCATCTTCCACAGAAAATATTCATCAGTTTCCTTATAATTGATAAAGTTCACATGAAAATCTGGGAGCGAGCATTCAGAAGGAATCTCTAAACATACAGCAGAAGACTGTCCAATGCAAGCTGATGTAGTAAAATCAGTTGCTCTCACCCACTGGTCATCAGAGCCATCTCTAAAAAAGTTGTAGACAGGACTGTCCAACAAATTTTCTGAATGCTGAACAACTTTTTTCCAAATACGAGGAGCCCCGTACAGCTACCATCCACAAGAACAGAAGTAACAAAAATCTATTAGGTCCTCCTCTATCATAAGCAGCATACAATGCAGAAAAGCATGCATGGTTGAGAGGTATGTGCAAAAATAAGAAATAGAGAATGGTTCTCAGTGAAAGTGAAAGTTTGAAGCTGAAGAGCTGAAGCCCCAAAAGCTGGCTCCTTATAAAGGAAAATCCATGATGTCCATCAATATATTTACCTCCATTGAAAACTTTCCACTACGCCAAAAGTGTAAAGTTCTAAGCCTCTACAAAGGCTCTAATACATTCAAAAGTCCAAATTTGCCAGATGCCAGAATATGATCAGCAGATACGAAGTCTTATCTCTATTACTGAAGGGAACTTGTGTACCCTGCAAAGCCTCCTGCTTAACCAATCTTGCCATGACCCAGAAGTTTGTTAAGAGCAATTTCTAATACACGAATCAGACAAGAGTCTTCATCAAACATTAACGTAGCCTTAGAAGATTTATTTTTTAATACAACAAGATGTATGATTCCCAAAATCAATGTACAACAACCTCATGAAAGATTATGATCATAAACCTCCAAGCTTTATCTTTTAAGAAAGTTTACAGAATCTTATCATTCTATCGGTGTGATTTTACTGTGCCTTAGTAAGTTCTCAAATGCTGAGTTTCAGTTGGGAAAACTGTAAATCATGGAAAATGGCATCGAATGTTGTAGATCTTGGGTACAAAATGCAATCAAGTCATAAACCTTTTAATTGTTGCAATCAAGTCCTCCTAGAAAAACATTGATGTGTGGCAACCTCTCAAGTACCAGGAATGCATTTCAGGATGCACGTAATTGGATTTATTTTGCAAAAGGTCTAAAAATTTGGTCGCATAAATTTAAATGTTCAGAACATGCTTCATGTATACACAAGTTTTACCACTTCTAATACATTTTCCTTATCAATCAAATTGCATGCAACCTAAGTATAAGGTAGCCCTTAACGTGATCTTCAATAGGTATAATATCACACGGTCCTTGTACTTTTGCCCAAAAATCAAAATCATCCCTCTACTTTCTTTTTTCCGATTCAAATGCGTCCCTTTACTTTAAAATGTTCCATTGTTACTCCCTCCATTATATGTTTCTCTTGGCCACATGGGCAGTCGGATTACTAAGTTGGACGTCAGAGCACGCATGCCTTATGATTCACGGAATTCTTTTTTATGTGGCGCCAAATAGGCACCACATCAGGCAACATCAAATTGAAAAAACAAAAAGAGAGAGATAGGAGCAGAGGCTCGTGGCCATGGCCACTTGATCTGGAGCATGCATCCATCACCACTCGAGCTCGTGGCTGCCATAGCCACTAGATCCCGAGCTTACCATGGCCACTCAAGCTCGAGCTTGCGACTGCCATGGTCACCAGATCTGAAGCTCGCCAAACCTCGAGCTCATAGCCAACATGGCCGTTCATGCACGAGTTTATTTTCCCAGATCTGGGGTTCGAGAAGGGTAGAGATGGCGACCACTTAGTCATTGGTGCGTCAGTAGAACATGTTCTTGATTTCCAAACCAAGTCCTTGTGCATCCTAAGAGAAAATTTCAACCATCCTTTCTAAAGAGCCCTCTTCCACCATCTCTCTCTTAATCAACTCAGTTATTATTGTCTGAGTCTCTGTTCGGCATACATCATACTGGTCCAATATTTTTATTAATTCCTTGCAGATTGTAAATACTGGATATCTCATCATCACCACAAACTTACTAGCTTGACTATTTATTGCGACCTAGCCCAATGGTCCCAAGATGATTAGACAAGAGGCTAAACCAGAATGCCCTTTCCTAGTCCCAACCAGAGCTGACCAATGATGTTTGGAGTTCAGCCTGCCATTTCTCTGTTAAGATAAGATCTTGCCAAGCTATCTATGTTCATGATACATTTGATCCAGGGAGAAATACCATGAAGTTAAAACAAAAAGAACATCTTATAAATAAGTTATCATCAAGTTGTCAACTGGGAGCCTGAGACAAACCCATTTAGAGAGCTAAAAATCAAATCCCAACAATATGGGAAAGAATGTAGTACGAAGAATTCTAATGTTCATTGGAATTAGGAGATCACACACAAAATGATGTGCAATCAAATGTAAAACCAAATATGCATTGTAGGATAAATCGCAATATTAGCACAAAATAGTAAATCAGTCTCCCGTAATCTGAATGAAGTCCACTCACCTGAATCACAAGATACATTCTTTTATGGCCTCTTGTACGGTGTAGCTCAATCTGCCAGATATTTTCATAGGATAACTCGAGCTTATACTCCATATTGTAATGAGACAAAAGGAAGCAGAATTTTCTCGGCCCAATCCCAAAATTTACAGAGACATTCATCCCTTTCCACAGACTAGAGAACCTTGTAGTTGATACCTGGTAACCAAAATGCAAAGCAATACCTTCCATTGAATTCGAAAGGGTTCTTGGCTTCTGTACAATATCATGCTCAACCCTACGAGCAGTGAGAGAAGATTGCCCATACCGCAAATTTTTCGAAAAGCCAATAAAATGATCCTCTCAGCATATTCAGGTCCATAAATTGGACATAGCATATGCTCGAACCCCACGTTTGTCTTGTCTAACTTTGATGGCAAAACAGTACCACTGCCAGTCCTTTCCTCCAGGAATCGCCTGACTGTATCTGCAGTCACTAATGAAGAGAACCCGTGTACGTTTATAGTCTTACCCATTCAACTGATGCAAACTTTATAGCACTCTGTCACACCATATCAAGGAGATCGCCAGCAATGACACAAGAACGTCAGCCTAGGGCCTTCAAAAAGCACATGGACCATTCACTCCAAGCATGAAGTTTGCAACCTGAAAGGGGAATTATACAGGAAACATGGGAGTTTATATAAACTGATGGGTTGCCTCAAATGATCATCAAATGAACACTTGATTGCTATTGAAAGCACTCGAGAAAACTATTTACAAGCATAATGGGGTTCAATCATTACGGTTCACATTGAGCAAAAGAGTGCCAGAATCAGAAAAACATTAAAACGGCCCAAGTTTAGGCAACCACATCGACACATGACAGTGATGGACTAATACCTCCCACAAGTCAACACAACTATGTTAAATTGCAACAAAGTTCCCAGATTCACCCATGATATGCCTCCTGAAAAATCCCTCCTGAGCCAATGTTCATATTTTATAGTTGCTCAGAACTTGCTTGAACCGAAACCCGACCACGAAAGGACGAGGATCATGGGAGCACCAAGCCCCGACTTCCCAAGCACCATCTCACACCATGAAGCAAATTCCACAGAATGCAGCTTCTCCGACAACAACCCCAGAAAACCGCCAGACCCACACATGGTCGCAAAACGATCGTCACACGGAGTTCGCACTCTCGAAGGTAACGTCGCAGTACAGCAGTACAGAGACAAAAAAAAAAAGGGATCATCAAGACCCAAACTTGACTGACAGAGAAGAAGAAGAAGAGGCGCAGTTACCTCGATGAGCTCGCTTAGCAGTGAGGAAATGAAGGGTCTATCTCTACGGTGAGAGACAGAGCAGAAAAGAGAATGGCAGAGAAGAGAGAGCGTCTCCTCCGTCGTCGTCAACGCTGAGTCAACCTCTCAGTCAAGATCAATCTCACTCGGTCACTACTACTCTGTATTGACAAGGCAAGAGAAGGAGAAAAAGCCAGGATTCCCTCGTTCGCGGGCCATGTCCGCGGCGAATGGGAACGTGACGATCTGCATCATATCTGCATGTGCGAAATTGTGCTGCTTGTCAAGGAAGGAAGCTCTTGCCTCGGGGCCGCACGGAGAGACTTTTGCTGTACGCAACTGCTCCTACCCTTCCTCTATTTTTCTTCTTTTGCCGTCGTCTTCCTTTCCAACATGGGAGGCTTTTGGGAAGGTCCACCTAAATAAATCAATTTGCAATAAAAATCATAGAGGCTCCATTCTTTAAAAACACTTTATATAAAGAGATCATTTTTGTCGCCGATAAAAATAAACGAAGAATTTTTTTCATTCACGCAATTATTTAATCATAAATTATTGCCAACAATAACATATTTTCTATTTATTGATTTTTTGGAGTGAAATAAGTAATCATTCTTGAGAAATATATTCGAAATTATTCATTTTTTGGGAATAGATAAAGCTGAAAATGCCAAGCCATGTTGGCCTGTTTGATAACCTAGTGAGATTCATTGGACGTTGGAGAAAGTGACACTAAAAATGCCCTAACTTTTGTACGACGCTTACTTTGGTTAGAGGTGAACTGTTCCAAATTCTTTTCAAATTTCATTTAGAACCACTAGTTCAGAATTGGTTTCCTTATATTTGAAATTAGAACATATCCTATCACAGGTTTTAAGGATCAACTCTAGATTTTACTTAGATTTCATTTATATTCTTAATTGAATAATTGCAGTAAATTATCACATTAATGGTCATTATTTGCTACTACAATAACTAATCATGATTCATATTTAGACATATGAAGAAATAAAACATTAATCAAGTAAAAGTATAATAATATGTCGCAAAAAATGAAAACTCAAATTAATAGTTCCAAATTGTATATTCATCATTGGATACCATGGATTATCATAGAATCAAACGAAAATATAGAACAAGAAATACACAAAAACTTTTTCTAGGTTCCATCTCCTGAGAACCTGAAACCTATCCGTCGAAATCAATTTTTCAATTGTTAGAACTTGTAACTTACTTTGCGCACCCTAAATTTTAGAACCTATTTGGATTCCACCGATTCGATTTTTTTGCTTCTCGATTCTACTTTGGAATCATGCTCACCCCAAACTTTGATGTCAAAACTTTTCGACGAATCACTTTCACATCGATATGAAATCGTCACTTAAGTGTTTACTCTAGCAAATCGTCTTACGTGGCTTTTTAAATTAAAAAGTCTAGAGTGGACAATCTTCAATTGACGTGGCAAAAAGAAGGCCAAATCTAGGTCGTTTTGGTCATTTTGTTCCCCAAATTCATCTGAAACCCTAAATTCTAAACTAGATTCTTCTGCCGAGAAGCTGGAACAACGCAGAGGTTCAAGATGAGATTAGTAGAAGAGAGGTTCGAGCTTACGCAACAACAAAGCGGGATCAGTTGAATCGGCTTCGGTGAGGCCGAGATGACGACGAGTTTAACAACGCAACACAGAAAATCACGCTTGATTTGGACGAATCGCAAAGAAATTGCTGGGTCTGGGACATGAATCGCCATGGGCTTCGCCGGAATCTTGCAAATCACAAAGAAATTAAAGGTCACGGAGATGGCAAGCTGAGTGCATTCATGGAAAATGACCAGCATCTTCCTTCAGACAGAGAGAGCTCTCTTCTCTCTGTTGAAGAATCATCAATGCTCAACCATTGAAGAAGTGAGACAGACCGACAACGGCAAACCTCTTACCCTTTCTTTTACCATTGTATTTATTTATTTTATATGATTTTTGCTGATTAAATTTTTCCAATGAGCCACATCAACCGATTTATAATAAATTAATGTCACGTCGGATTTTCTCGTCATACAAATTACCGATGGCACTAAATTAAACACCTTGCGAAAATTATGATACTTCTATTGTTGCGGGCATGCTATTCTAAACAACATGGTTTATTTTTTAAATGCGGAGAATGCATTAAAGAATGCAACTACAAGATTATATAAGGCACCTTTGTTTCATGAAAAACTTCATGAAAAATGAAAATACTTTTCGAAAAATCATTTTCCAAGGAAACGGTTTTGTTTTCCTTTGTTTGGTGATATGCTTTTGGTGTTTGGATCTCATTTGAAAAATGATTTCAATCTCATGATTTTATCTTTGGCAAAAAAAATTCGAATTTTTAAATTACATTTTAAATTTTTATTTTATTCTTTTTTCTTGGCCGGTGGCAGGCAATTGGCAACAAGCGAGGACAAGCTCCAAGAGTCACCATAGATCAGCATTGTCGGACCTAGAGAAGATGAGCTTGCTCAAGGCCGAGCCTCGCTGGCCTTGGGCGAGTTCGTCCTTGCCTATGGCCGGTTGCCGACCGTCGTCGTCGCAATGGCCGACCACCGGCCGAGGAAAAAATAAAAAATGAAAAAGATAATAAAATATATAAGTAAATAATATAAAAATATAAAAGTTACAATATATAAAGTATAAAACATAAAAGTTAAAAATATAAAATAAGATTAAAAATAAAATATTAAAAATTCGAGATGGGCAATTCCGAATACTGTTTTCACCTCTTTAATTTTAGGAATTCACTTTCCCAATTTTATGTATGAATTTTTCATTGGTCGAAAGAGTTTTTCATTAATTAAGTCATTTTTGACAAATCAAACGAGTGAAAGTGCAAAACACCAATTCCTAAAAAACATTTTCATTGAAACAAACACACTAATGATGTGGATAATTTCTGTTAGAGATCAAAATGGAGCCCTATTAAACAAATTATGTGTGAAGGTATCGTGAGACACCTTACTAGCAATAAATAAAACACAACCGATTGCAAAGTAGATGAGCAGAACATTAATAGAGACGACCCATAAAACGTGCTATCATGCTGGTATCGTCAAGAGATTCCTAGTGGATGCACTTAGTACGAGGAGCTACCTTATGGATAAATCCCATCAACTACGAGAATTTATGCACAAGAAGAGTGGGGCTATAAGTTGTGATGCTCGAAATTATATTCACCTGTTATCAGCAGAAAAGTTACATTCGGCGAATCTTCAACATTTTTGGGTAGGAGTGGTTGTGACAATATTTATATGGAGAATTGCAACAAGAAACTCCTAAGGTAGTAAGTACTAACGTGGTAATCGACACAAATAGTGATTATAGTGAGGTGAAACCTACAGAGCTAACGGTTTGTTATAATTATCGAGCTTGATAAGGTACGCGTTCGATCTCTTGACTGATATGGATATAATAGTATTGCTTTGTCTTTGGTTGAGGAGATCTTGTCGGAAAATCCTTAAGGACCAATTAAAAGTGCAAGTGGAGTTGGTGTTCTGATGAGGTCCACAATTAAGGCGAACTTCAAGCGAGGCTTGGACATGAAAAATGTCTGTAGCAGTTGAGCGAGGCGATTAGAGAATAGTAGCGAAGTTTCGATTTTCAGATAAGCGATTGTCACTTGACTCAAATGTTGAGCCAAGGTAAAGATTGTGAAAAATTGTCACAAGTTTGGGCCTGAAAATGATACTTTCCTAATTTAAGGACGCTTCCTATTTGAATGGTTACTTAGTTGGAGTACATTTTCTATTTTGGATATGCTCTTGTCTATATACATAAGATGTGTCTTATTCGTGAAGAGCATCCGAGAGGTGGCTTCTTCGTGAATCACATCCTAAGAGCTTTTAGTGTTAAAGCAAATTAAATCATGTGAGGAAAATTTATGAAACTCCTTCGTTAGATTGAGAGATTATTTTGTGAGGAATTACGAAGTTAAACAATGTATGAGTTATTTGGTGTAACTAGGGATCAGGAAACATTAAGTGTTCGAGTATCTAGAGTGTGGTTGTAATCTCTATTATATTGCTTAATCTATCGTAGAATTCTTTGCTATTCTTCCCGTGGAAGTAGGTTACCTAACCGAACTACATAAACATGTGTTCCATGTATTTTCTAGTTGTATATTTATTGTTCAATCACTTGTTCTCGCAACACTATCAACCACAGAGAGTGGCATTGAATGTCTAAATTTTGTGCACAAAATGCAATCAAGTCAAAAATGTTTCAATGGTGCAATCAAGTCCTCTTAGCTAATCATGTTTTTATTTCTATTATGTGGTAGCTCGTCTCAAACTATCGGGTATGCATTAGAGACGATGTAGCTGGATGTTTTTCAAGAGGACTAAAATTTGCTTGCACCAATTTAAACATTCAAAACTTGATTCGTTCTACACAAAAATTTTACTTTTTTTTTAATATAGTTATCTCTATCGATCAATTTGCATGCAACATAAATACAAGATAGCCCTTAGCATGATCTTCAATAGGTGAAATGTCACCGGTGGCCCCTGCATTTTTGCCCAAACATCAAAATCCCTCTACCATTTTCATTTCTAAAGTGTTCCTTAATTTATTTACAAGAGAAATACTTAAGTGAGAGTTTTTAATCTTCTGTGATAATAACATTTTGTTCTAGACCACAAAAAATGAATTATAAATAATTATAAATTGTTGTGGTGTCCAACTCTTTGAAGAAATTATGGCTCACGGCACGTTATTATTATCACAGTAACCCAAAAATTGTTATGCCAAAGTCCTTTTTAAAATATTCCGCATTAGCCCCTCTGTTATATATATTCAACCATATCTTTTCTAAAGAGTAGAGCCATCAATATGGGTCATAGACCCATATTTAACCCATATTTTGTATAAAATGGGTCTTATATGGGTTATTAACTTTTAGAGAGCAAAAAAAAAAAGTTCAAAATGTTGAAGTAAAATTAAATGGGTCAAATATGGGCCACACATAAAACCCATTTTGGACCCACTTTTGACCCATTTTCAACCCAACAAGGCAACAAGCATTACAAGTTGTGACCCACCCAACCTAGTTTTTCGCAAGCACCTCTCACCCTGCAGCTGCAAGTTGCAACTCGCAACACGCAAGTAGCCGTCACTTGCCTTCATTGCCGTCTCCATCACACTGGCCTTCAGTTGCATCTCTCTTCCCCTCACTCAGGTCCTTGTCCTATGCTTCCTTGAGTGAAACGCAAAATGTGGTCACCGGCCTCGATCGAACCACTAATTACTTGTTAATTATGAGGGGGACCCTAAATTTGTCCAGGGAATGCTTGCTCAATTCGATCCCTTTGGTCCTCGTGTTCTTCATGTCTTCATTCTATCTAATGAAATTTTATCTTTTTTAGCAACAGAAGTGGTGCTTTGGAGATGTCGGACCCGCTAGATCCATTCGCGAGGCCTTGTGAGTAGTACAATTCTGAACATGTTTAATTTTCAGCTTTGCAAATTCAAGTAACCCTAGTCTAGTTCATATTAGTGGTTCTCCCTTTCTTAAGATGCCTGATTATTAGTAAATTACCTAGTCACTAGCATTAGCATAATATTCTTAGCATCAATGAAGGGCATAGACTTATAAAATGCTGCATATTTTTCTGGCTATAGTATGGGAAGATTGATTGCTTTGATAATGCTTTATACTGATTGAACCAAGTAATTTTTCTTTTTTGGAAATTAAAGGGGAATGGAAATTGTGGTTGTTATCTTTTCTTTCAGTTTTTACAACCTGCTCTAATTCACATTTTCTCTAACTAATTAGTTAACATATCAAGATCTAACGAGTATTTAGAAGAGTGTTCAACTACAGAACGATCTAAGAGACATAGGGTTGCATCCTTAGTTCATGAGGATGAGGAAAATAATTCTATTTGCTCTAAACGATAAAAAGATTCACTTCTATTGTATGGCCTAAATTCGAAAGATTCAAGAATGAGGATGGCAAGGAAAAGGCAAAGTGTAAGTGGTGCGAGCAAGCTTACATGGCTATCTATGGAACGAAAAAATATGTTGCGCCATTTAAATAATTATCGCAATCAAGAGGCTGATGTTGGTGGTTCCACAGAACGATTTGATCAAGCCTTGTTTAGAGGGAAGTTAGCAAAAGCAATAATCAAGCACAATTACACCTACTCTTTCGTAGAGCACGAGGCTACTAGAGAGTTGTTTAGTTAACTCAACCCTCATATGAAGCACATATCAAGAAATACAACAAGAAGTGATGTCATAAAAATTTATGAGAAAGAGAAGAGAAACTTGAAATCAAATTTAGTGTCACTTTTGAGTAGAATATATTTGACTTTTGATATGTGGACTCTATTACAACTGATCATTATACGACTATAACTGCCCATTACATTGATGAGAATTGGAATTACATGCAAAGCTTTTGTGCTTCTCCTATGTGCCACTTCCATATAGTAGCACCATTCTACTAGAAAAATTGCAGACTTTGTTAAGAGAGTAGGGCATTAAGAGGAGGATTTTCAGTATTACATTGGATAATGTGTCATAAAACGATAGTATGGTTGATATTTGGAAAAAAACACCTACAGGATCGTCTTTGTTATGTGATGATCAGTTTTTCATGTGCGTTGTATTGCACATATTTTGAATCTCATTATGCAAGAAGGTCTAAAGGTGACTGATGGATCATTGTAAAATATCAGAGAATCTGTGAAATACATGGGAGCTACAAAGGGAGGAGAGCAAAATTTGTTGAATGTATATCACAATCATGCTTGAAGACGGGTAAAAAGGTACGTGAAGATGTGGCTACTTGATGGAACTTTGCATACCTAATATTTGAAGGTGCTTTGGTCTTTAAACAAGCATTTTCCATTTAAAGTTAATTGATAGTAACTTTCACACATGCCCATCATCTAAGGATTGGGTCAAAGCGCAGCAAATTGCATTCTTGTTACAACCCTTTTATAATATTTCTACTCTCTGCTCTAAAAAGAATGGCTGAAAATTTTACAGGTCATGAAGTATTTGCTTTACAGTACCGGTATTGAAGTAAACGCTCAAAATGCAAATGGATTCACAACACTTGATGTTTTATCAGATGGTCCAAGAGACTTGAGAGACATGGAGTTTTTCTCAATTTGTCTTCAGTTAAAAACTTGCTCTTGTAACTGGAGATTATATATGTGTGAAACTAGTCATTTTTTTTTTCATACGGATCAATTACAAATGAGGCTGTAATTGTTTTGTTTCATTTTATCGCTACCGTCTTATATTAGTGTTTTTCCTTACATAGATTGATCGATTTATAAGTATTTAGTCAGCCTTGTTTTTAAGTATTTCAATTTACATATTTTTTACATTTTTTATTTTATAAATTTTTATTGTTTAATTTGTTTTTTTTATTTGGTGTGAAGTTTTTAGCTAGATAATATACACATGTGAAGAGCCTAAAATAGATTAAATGGGGTAATATTGATCAAAATGGATCGGGTGAAGTCAAGTATGGGTCATTAAATATGGGTCAAGATGGGTTGGAAAAGTCAATATGGGTCTGGCCATATTTGACCAGACCCAACCCAACCCGACCCACCTATTTGACACCTCTACTAAAGAGACCTCTTCCACCATCCCTCTCTTGATTACTGTCTTTAGTCTCTCTTGAACGTACATTATACTAGTCCAATTCATTAAGTAATTCCTTGCTTAGTGTAAATACTTCAGAACTCACCATTTACTCCCACAAACTTACTACCTTGACCCTTTATTGCAGCCTAGCCCAATGACCCTTTGTGTCCCAAAGTGATTAGATGAGAGGCTAAGCGAAATACGCATTGGAAGATAGACCACGATATTAGCACGAAATAGTAAATTATTCTCGTGATCTGAATGAAGTTCCACTCACCTGAATCATAAGAAGCGTTTTCGATCGGCGTCTTGGACGGTGCAGCTCGACCCGCCAGATATTCTCGTCGGATAACTCGAGCCTGTACTCCGTACCGTGATAAGACAGAAGAAACTAGAAGGCAGAACTTTCTCGGCACCGTCCACAGATTCACGGCGACATTCACCCCTGTCCACAGAGTAGAGAACCTTCTAGCCAATACCTGGCAGCCAAAATGCAAAGCTATCCCTTCCATCGAATGCGAAAGGGTCATCGGTCTCTGTACAATATCGTACTTGGCCTGGCGAGCAGTTAGATGAGAAGCTCCATTCCACAAATCTCGACTAAGCGATGAGATTAACACCATTGGCATCTTCAGGGTTCATAAACTGGACAATAGCATGTGATCCAACCCCAGGTTCGCCTGGTCTAACTTTGATGGCATGGACGGTGTGCTTCCCAGTCCTTTGCTCCAGGAAAGCCCTGACTGTATCTGCAGTCACTGACCGAGAGAATCCGCCTATGAATATAGTCTTACACATTCTACTGATGAGCAGAACTTTATAGCACCCCGTTACGCCGTATCAAGAACTTCACCGGCAATGACAGAACAGCGTCGGCCTAGCCAGTGCCCTTGAACAACAAATTGGACCATTCAACTCCAAAGCATGAAGCTCGAGAAACTGAAAGGGGGAAAAACATGAGACAGGAAACATGAAATCTTTAGCGACAAGCGTCGTGAGAACATCTGAGCAGCCTACAAGTTCATGCAACCATATCGACATACGACAGTGATGGGTTCTAATTGCAGATGATAAAGTTGCCTTTCCCGAAGAGATTCTCATTCTGACAATCATACGGAAGAGAAACTAATGAATCGAGAGTGAGAACGTTGTCTACACCATCTCACCCCGTGAAGCAACTCCACGACAATGCGACCCCCTCCGACCCAAACGACACAAAGATCTTCACACGGAGGCCGCGATCTTGAACATGAAAGAGAGAACGGCGACCAATAAAAAAAAAAAATAAACCCAAGCTTGACTGACCGAGAAGAAGAAGAAGAAGAAGAAGAGAAGGAGGAGGAGGAGGAGGAGGCGCTGTTACCTCGAAGAGCTCGCTTGGCAGGGGAGGAATGAAGGGTCTGCGTCTGTGGCGAGAGAGAGGGTATAAAAGAGTGGCAGAGAAGAGGAGGCGAGCGTCTCCTTCGTTGTCCGCAACCTCGAGTCAACCTCTCGGTCACCAGTCAATCTCTCAGTCACTACTCCGTAATGGTAGGAGAGAGGAAAGCAACTTGCATGAGCCAACGTGCTCGTTAAGGAAGCATTCGCAAACACAAATTTAGACTTTGCAAATAAACTTATTAATAAGACACTAATCAAGACCCTGACTACTTTCTCCGAAGTTTCGATGCTTCGAATCAAACTCAAGATCTTTCGCCGTTAGTTCAGTCATCAAAAATTTCGATTTGTTTAATATGTTATATCATTTTATCACTTGCTATTGACATCTTAATGTAACGTTATCGATGTAGCATTGATTTAAGAGGATTGAAGAGAAATTTTAGGAAGATGACATGTGTGGGGACCCTGTTGCCCCACCACCATGGACACACTTCGGATTGACCCGGTGTGCAATTCATAATGGCTGGAAGTTTTCCACATGAAAAGTTACTTGTGCTGGAAGTTTTCTACGTGAAAAGTTATTATGGATGAGTTTGACCAAAAAAAGTTATAGATGAGTTGAAAGCTACTTATCCTTATGTAAAGTGGCGTGAAGCTAAGGAATCTTGCACTACAAATTTAATGGGAGAACAAAAAATTACTAGAGAAATCAACAATAAACGAGAATACGCCAAAAATTTACATGACTCACTCCGAGTTTGGTACCTATTCCAAGAGGAAAGCCAATCGCCATGAAATCTACTATGAACGCATAGAATATAGATTTTTACAATTGTTATTCAAGTGTTTCCCAGGCACTAATTATACCCAAAGTAAAGTAGCAAGTGTTATATCATAATCTTTTACAAAAAAAAAATTCACTTAACTAACGTACATAAAAAAAGGAAAATCTTAACACTTCCTCCATTAGGCGTGTATATAGGTAGAATTTCCATCTCAAAATAGGAGATATTTTTTAAGAAACCTACTCAAATTAGAAAACCTAACCAAATTAAGAAAGTCGAATTTCTTTGTGAACTCAAATTCGACAAATGTTCTATAAAAAAAACCCCAATGCAGGAAAGGTTATTAATCATTTAACAAGTTATTCAACGACGAACTTGATAAAATTGATATTTATGCATACTAATTCTTTGTGGACTCAAATTCGACAAATATTCTCAGAAAAGAAAAAAAAACACAGGAAAATTTATTAATCATTTAACAAGTTAATCAGTGCCGTACTTGATAAAATTGATACTTACGCAGACTAACTCTTTCACTTGGCTAACCCAGTGTTTACTGTAGACACAATAACCAATGCCCTAAAAGAAGAAGGAATGTTGAAATGCCAACAGGCGTCTTGTATTAAATTCACTCGCCGCAGCCATTTTGAAAACGTCCACTGCCAAATTTACTAAATCAACTCATTCTAAAAAAATTAGGATTTCGTGCAATAAGTTTATGATATTTAGAAACCTATGTAAAAGACAATCCCATAAATCCAAACATTCATCTATCATCTATAAGGTAGATTGGCCGACGGCTGCTACTCCTCCGGTACAAAACAATTATGCATCGTCGTACTAGTGGCGACTTAGAATAGAACAAGATTTTTTTTTCTTATTTTTCCATTCAAAATGAGTTCTCTTCTTATTTCTGTACTCTTTCTAAATTCAAGGACTAACTTTTTTTTTTTTATGATCGAGATTCCACGAGACCATTGAGCTTGCACTCGAACCAGCGACGAACGCGTGTTAGCGTGAACACCACCTAACCCTAGCGTGAACGCCACGGTTTGAACACGTGACCACCAAGTCACTGTGCTCGTACTAACTAGGCCACCAGCCGGTAGGTTCAAGGACTAACTATTGATTCACAAATAAACAAAAGTTGTTAACAATTTAGAGGACGAAAGCTATTTGCCCTTATGATAGATCACTAATCTCACAAAAGTAAGTTTAAGTTTCCGACACATGCACACACGTTTCCTTACTAATAACCGGTAGAAATAAAAAAAAAAATGGTATAATCACTCGACTATTAATGCCTTATTTTAACTTATGAAAAGTTACAGAAATGCTACTCAATCGCATCCTAATAAGTTTTAACAGAACCATTAAAAGTCCATCCATCTTTAATTAGCAACGCTAACGCCACATGAAAAAGGAAAAATATGTCCATCGTCGATAACTATTCCACAAGTGCTACAACGTTTTTACTGCACAGGCAGCTTAAATTTGTGGACAGAAAGATTCTAAAGAAAAAAATATAATTGTAAAAGAATTCATATAGGTAGCAATTCCAATCATGTAAATAGTTATTCTACACGAGGGAAAATTAACTTTCAATCTATCGGCAAAGTAGCTTCTCCCCATGCCAACAAAACATACCGGACAGGAGTCCCCTATTTCACTTATTTTCCCCATAGACCAAATATGTCCTCAGTTCAGGGGTGGAAGACAATAGCCCTTCTTCGGAAGAAACAGGCCGAGAAATAGAACACGGAATTGCAAGTGAAAAGATATCTCCAAGATCGAGATTTGCTCGTCTGAAGCAATCCCGTCAAATGGTCACAGCGGCAAAACCAGCCTAAGCATTAAAAGGTTACACAGTTTTCTGCATCTCGAGGAAAGACAACAGCAGCTTCAGAATCACAGCTTAAGACGTTAGACAATGAATAAATGGATATTGACATCCTAGTCCAAATGACTCCACACCGTCAAATGTGACACCGAGCGGTGAAACCAAGCCCCTAAACATTACGTACAACTTATTTTGGCCTCAGAACTATCCATAAGTTTAATGAAATGCATTTATACACGTGGTTCGGGAACAATTAGTAATTCTCTAGAAGAAAACACTACATTTTTGAACCAGGATCAGTTCCACCCCCAAGAAGTGAATAAATCTGCGCTTCTCGATCAAATGGAACAGAGCCTCCTAACCAATCAAACAGCAATAAGCATCCTGTGGAAAGGGCAATTTGTTAGCCAATTGCATGTACTGCGGTTATCGCAAGCTTTGGAAATCAGATAATTAGGAATGAACATGTGCATGAAGTTTCAACTAATACTGACTGCAAATTCATAAGTCAAAAACCATGTGAATTAAATGACAGGTAAAGACGTCAATTCCCAGCTTGCATGTAGCGGACATAATCCCAATCGTACTAAAGTAGGAGCACAATGAAGAAAACTACTGCTCTGTAAGATTCCTTGGACATGCCTAAATTCAGCAGTCATAATTTAACAAGCGCCTGCAGAGACGCAAAGAACCCTTGTGGTTTCTCATACATATTGTGCTGGTAGAACATAATTTTAACGAAATTGTTGAATAGGTCAATCATTTTGCACACAGTCAATCTCATCGCCACCTCATGACCATCTCACTGCTGACCATAGTTGACATTGTTATTACCCACGATTTGTCAACAAAAATCCATCAAGGTGACATGGTCCTAGGTCCTGGGAGAAAGTGGACATTGATACAGAGGGATGCAGGATCAGCCACTGAGACAGCTTATATTCTCAGAAGGCTGTCTATGATATAGCAACAAAATTGATCAAGGTCTTACGTCGAAAGGGAATATGAAGATTCCAGAACAATAGGAAAGACACGACTAAAGAACATAATATAATAGGTAAAGTCGTGATTTGTTACAATACGATGTGCATAGGAAAATGGACAGAAGAACAACAAAACAGAAATAAACCTTACCTATTCCGTGAAGACGCTCATAAGATCATTCGAAGAAAGTTGCTCCAATACTGGGATAGAAACTTTTGCATCCACAAAGTCAAAGCTTGGTTCTCGTTTGATTCTACTCGCACCATTCTCCAGATGGGCCTTTCCACTGTACATGTGCTTCAACGGTGGTCCAAATTCATCAACTGTGAAGAGACTTGGGTTGCCCAACGCCTTACCAACAAATCCTAGATTCTTTAGCGGTCCTTGATCAATGGCTTCACCTGACTTATCATCATAAGAACCCTGGATATTGCAAAAATTAGAAACAGCACCTGGTGCTTGTCCAATGATGTTATATTTTGCTGATGGGTTCTGAAGTTGGCAGCTGTTGCTACTGTCGGCATTTGGTAAACTAGACGACAAATTCGATGAAATGGAACCTTTTACAGAGTAGCCACTAAGCACACCAGAGGTTTTGAGATCTTTATCCAAGGCCAGACCAGTATTTAACGAAGCATTGCCTTGGTATGACGGAAGACTGTAGTCAATAACAGTACTTCTATTGAAGGTGGAACTCTGGTTTACAGAAGCAGGACTACCTGCTGCTTGAAAACCAGCTGATGACTGGGGAACAACAAGACAAGATGGTTGCACGTTAATTAAACGGCTAGGCTCTGGGAGAGGCTGTTGTGCTACTTGTTGCTGTTGCTGCTGCTGCTGCTGCTGCTGCTGCTGCTGTAATTGTTGCTTATGCTGATACTGATGCGGCTGCCTTTGAAATATATCCATCAAAGTGTTATTACTCTGAATACTTGACCCTGCAACAATGTTATTGTTTCCAACCGTACTAAGGCTAGTAGCCTGCCATGGTCCAAATCCAGAAGGAGCATCCTGAGTCGATAGAATGGACTGTTGATACTGCTTGGAGACATTAGATGGGCATTTAATCAGAGGCTGACCAAATGCCACACCATGTTCAACTGGAAGACACTTGGATACCTGCATGGAAGCTTGTAAGAGAGTTGGCTGATCAAATGATGGTAAAACTAGGTTGCTCGTTGGTCGACCCAAAAGCTCAGATTGCAATGCTGCTAATGTCTGTGGAGGAATGTGGCCAGAGGCTGCCAAAGCTTGGATGTCAAATCTTCCCAGTGGACCCAACTTGACATTTGGTTCTCCAGGTCCACAAAAAGAACTGGATATCCCACCTTGCTGCTGAGCTACTCCACTTAATCTCTTCAAATACAACCTAAATTTCTGAAATTGTTTGACACGGCAAGCAAAACTCAGTACCCAGACAAGATGATAATCTGCAAACCAGATCAACTAGACATTCTGTTCAAGTGACAAAAAATAATATCATGTTCAGTTCAACAGCAGTTACAACAGTATTCAGTTTCTGCAAAACCATTGAATTCTACAAATAATACTTTATTCATGCTACATCAGCATCAAAAGAAGTTAAAAGAAATAATGGCAAGCACAATAACAAGTTAATTTATTCAACTTTTTTCTGTGATTGACCAATAATGTAAGTTCCAAGCAATTGCAACAACACCATTTCCTTTCACAAGTTCACGACCATTCCTACTTGCATCTACACCACCTCTTTTTGTTCTT
>JAGVVM010002665.1:0-58957 GCA_019149425.1 Psidium friedrichsthalianum
CCCCCTCTTCAGTTATTAGGGTAGGGGGGATGTCAGTTATTGGTCTTAAATGACGAGAAAGAGTCGTCAGGTCCGTGTCCTGGCTCGGGGCTATACAGAGCCTATGGGCCTAATGGGAGAGATACGTGGTGAGCCGCATTTCTTCCTCCGGTAGTGGTTATCAGTACTTTACCCCCCCCCCGATGACCACAAAATCTGAAGGCCCAAACGTGGAGAAGCTCAATAGCCCCAGTCTATGGTCAGGACACCCCCCATTACAGGAAATATCATTAAAAACCCAATGAACATTAGTGCCGAAGTTTAGTCATGGCGGGCAAGGGGCCGCACTCGCTATAGCCTCAGGGCAGGAGAAATCTGGACCTAAAAAGAAAAAAAAAAAAACAACAAAAAAAATAAAGAAAAAAATATCGTTAAAAAAGTCCACATCATTGACAATTATGTCATTGTGGGCCACTCGGTGTTCATGTTAGCAATATGTCGGTCAAATTAGTGAAAAGATGAATTGGTCTGAATCAAAAATTTTAAGACGAATTGGCATCATTAAAAAGTTAGGACTAAATTGATATTAATATAATAAGTTCAAGATTTTCTGACATTTTTCCCCGCATATCACATATAACTTAGTAAGCTCATCGATCATGAATGTGTAACAATCGTTGGCTACATGGTTCATTAATGGAATTTTTGACGAGCTTATTGTGTCATAAGTTCATCACACGTGGAAACTGTCGATTGATTCAAACACAAATAAATGAGGGAGACTGATTTTTTTTCTTTTAAGCGGGATCGAAATTGGAGAGTGAGTTGAGGAGGTTCCATCGGGAGGTGATAAATGTAGACAAGATGCCACGTGATGCTGATTCCACAACATCAACCACACGCTTTACACACATTAGCATAGACAACATACTCCGGGAAAAAAAATCCCGCAACATCAAGAGACATAAAAGATACAAGGAGCCATTACATTTTGAAGGTAAGAAGACCGTTCGTAAGAGATTGATTTGCATGAATTTAGTCTAATTTGAATTGCAAATCGAATTATATTAAGTTCTCTGATTTCAACGTTGTCGCCGATTATAAAAATTTTCCAACCATTTCTTGTTATCTTTCTACTTTCTCTAAGCACTTTGTGGATTTCCATAAAGGATGTTCGATTTCCATTGTCGAGGAAGTACGGTAATGAAGGAATAGTCAACTGTTCCAATCAATATAGTTTTTAGGATATGTGCATTATAAGTCCTAAAACGTATCACGAAGGTATAATTAAGTCCTAATACTTTCAGAAAATGCAACAAAGTTCTAAATTTTTCAAATTTGTACGACGATCGAGTCCTTTTGTTAACTCTGTTCAATTTGGTTAATGGAAAATGCTGATATTGCTTTTCATAACTTCCTCTCTTTTACGTGGCGCGATGTAGCTAAAACAAGAAAGGTAAGTCCAAAAAACATTGTTATTTCGATCCAAATTTGATTTTTAATACATATTAATTTAATTTAAAAATAAAATAACGATTAAAAAACAAAATGCAAAACCAGCGAAAGCTATAGGACCTGCCTTATTGCCCCCACTATCAATGAAAGGGCCAGCGATGGTGGGATGAGAGTCGCCTTGGTCACTGAGCTCCGATTACCGACCTTGGCCTACTATAGGCCCTTGCCCAAATTGGGCTTAGGGTTCGCCGTTGGCTGGGGTGCGGCTAGGCAATGACCTCGCTAGTGGCGACCCTTGACCTAATTTTGGCAAGGTCTAATGATGCTCGCCTGAGGTCAGCTTGATCACCAGCCACTGGTTTGGGGCCTTGCCGACCCTCGCCCCACCATTGAGGATTGGCAATTGTAGGGTCGGCAATGGTGGGGGGTGGTGACATTTTGCTTTATTTTTAAGTTATTTTTTTAATTTGATTAACATATATTAAAAATCGGCTTTGGATAAAATGACGTCGTTTTGGACTTAAACTTTCTTGTTTTAGCCATGTTAGCAACAAGAAAGAGTTAGACATTAACAAAAAAAAATACCACATTAGCATTCTCCGTTAACCTAATTGGACGGAATTAAGGACTCGATTTGTATCAATTCGAAAGTTTTAAGACTTGATTTCTTTTTCGAAAAGTTTTAAGACTTGATTACTCTTTCTTTAATTTTTAAGACTCAATCATACTTTTGTGATAAGTTTTAGGATTTCGATGAACATATCCTCAAATTTTTTTTTATGCAATTGAATTTCTGATTTTCAGTTATTTTCTGGGCATTCCGTTATAGAGTTTCTCAAAGTCCTTAAGACTAAAAAGACATATTAGAGAGTCAAAACTTGACGATTTAATGGCAATCAACGCTAAAAGATTGGACTTTAATCGTCGAAACCATCGAGTTTCCAGAGACCATCGACTTGATAAAAATACACGCAGTAGTCAGCAATCTCTTATACGTAGTCGTGCGGTTAGGAAAACTGGCCAGTTCCTTATTCAAAGTTGGAAACTTTGGTGGCTTCTGCCTCTTCTAGGGGGATCATAACAGGATTTGAGTGAGTTTTGATCCAAAAGGTTTCGAATTGGACGAGCCGTAAACATGTACAGGGGCGGTAATTCGAACAGCGTTCATATCAATCTGCATGTTAAGATAAAGACAGGCCCGAAAAGAATCTAGTTCCGGTCCAAATCTCCCTGTCATCTCCCCGAAGAAGTTCTTTGCTCGCGCACCTTGTGGACCATTCGATGCAAATCCTCTGCCCACTGCGTATCTTTGCCAAACCTGAATCAGCCTTCCATACACAGCAAAGCTTCAGCCGCTCCTACAGCTTCAAATTCCATACATTCACCATCACTCCGGCTCCTACCCGACCTTCCTTAGAACCTCCAGCTGCAACTCCCTGGCAAGCATCAGGAATTCTCCTTAGGAAAGAGCTCCATCACAATGAAGCTCAGCAGTGCTGTAACGGGTTCGCTTGGTGTGGAGCATAGTTCTAGGTAAAATCTGAAATCTGGAGAATCAAATGGTGGGAATTAATCAGTTCTAAGTTTCAGGGTATGAAGGGTGGTTTTAAATTTCAAAAATTAAGGAATCTATCTGATGGATAGATTCTAGGTTCCAGATACATGGAACCCGAAACTGAAACTGGAAATTTAGAGCAAGTTTTTATATTTCTTCTCAGTATATATCTTCCCGTCATTTTTTGGTATATTTCCATAGTGTCTGATGATGAGTAGGTAACTTGATCTGAGACCACTTTATCATTGAGATTTTACTTGTTAATGTTTCATTTTTTTTATTGTGTCTAAATATGAGTCGTGATCAGTATATTTTAGCATGTGGTGGTAATTAAATGTGATTATCACTGCAGTCGTTTAACTAAGAATACATATGGAGCCTTGGTAGAACTTGAAATCGATCCTGAAATCTGTGACGGGTAGATTCTGGTACAAGTTCTAAGGTATACGTATAGGTTTCGGGTTTCACAAAAAAAATGAGGAACTGAATAGATAAATAGGTTTTAGATTTTAAGTGGGACCTGTTGCGATATTTAGAACTGCTCATCCTAGTTCTCGGCATTTCAAAAATCATCTAGGGTATTCTTCCGTCCCACACAAGTGACGGGCAATCGAGTTGAGTCAACGACTCATCAAATCGCCTTTGACGAGCTTCCACTCACGAGGCACCCTCGGACACACTTTGTTTTTGCCCAGCCATCGAAGGCGGTAATTGGATGTCGGAGGAATTGGACGATCGACCGGTACTCCACGACGCGAGAGAGATAAAGGCTACCGCGGTCATTCACCTAAATACTGTGGGGGCAATTTGGTCAGACGGTGTAAGAAGGATTCTGTCCCTTGCTCTCCGCTTCTTCCCTCTCAGAAAAACTAAATTGGCCAACGTCTCAAGCAAAGCCCGACGTCCATGTCCATCTGTCACTCTTCCTCTCGCTTTCAAAACGGGCGAAACTTTTATCGATCGAGACTAGAAGCGAGCACATCGACGAGTACGCCACTCTCACGCTTCATTTATTCGTCCTCTCAACGTTCACTTCGTCGTCATCGTCGTGGTGGTGTCTTCTTCTTCTTCTAGTTCCAAGTTTTCGCGAGCTGGTCTTTCGGGCTTATGTTCTTATACGAGCGAGTGAGTACCGAGTTTTCAATATTCCGATTCATGGGTACTGTAAAATTTTCGTTTTTTTTTTCTTTTCAATTTTTTGTGCAGTTGATTCTGGGGTCCGTTGGCGAGAGAGTTAAGGAGATGAACAGGCTGAGAGGAGTAACTAAGTGAAATTCAGCCCAAAGAACGTGAGAAGCGAGGAAGGTCTCTTTTCTTGGATGATTATTGTGTTTTTAGGATCCAGTAACTCGTACGAACGCTTGTTTTCGGGTTTGGAGCGAGTGTATTCACAGTTCTCACTTTTGCGCGGCGTTTTTTCGTTTCATTCGGGATCGTGGATGACGTTTGTTCGTTGGTTTGGTTAATTTTCTTACAGGTTGTGAATGCTTGACCAACGGGGACTGTTTTGATGTTGTAGGGGACTAAGAGCATTATGCTTGGTCTTAGTCCCAGCAGATGAGCAGCGGCAGCACGAAATCATCTAGTCGGGGATAATGAGTATAAGACTTCACAGCCCTTTTCTGGGTGTTCCCCTTTATAGCTTAAAAAATAAAAGGAGCAATGTTGACCTTTCGAACTAGAAAGAAGGCAAAATCGAAGGGCAATTGGAAGTGTAAGTGTGCTAAGCCAAACCCCTGGGTATCCAGGGCAATTTGGTTCTCTCACTTTTACAGGAAAAATGTGGAGTTACTAAAGAAGAATCTCGGGTCAAGAAGTGGATCGATTGTTAATTGCGTCAAGGAACCTTTTTCTAGAAGCAAGGCTCTAGTAAGGTCTTTGACACCTGAATGGCACGAGGGACTGATATTATTAGGTGCTCAATATTTGTTGCTGTGATATCTGGGGTCTGCTTATTGTATGGTACGGGAAATCAAAAGCCAAGGGATTCATTGAAGCAAGCTTTTGCCTTCTGTTTGTTCCACCCTTAGTGATTATATCCAGCGCGAACTTGACTTTGGAAAGGTTAGAAGGATTTCACCTTTAAGCATAACCTTGGAGTCATGTTCTTTTGGTCCTCATCTGGAAGAATTTTCTTGTGGCGAGGCTCCCACCATTAAACTTCGCATTCGTCCTTTTTCTAGTTTGAGGAGGGGAAAGATTGTTATTGACGCTGTTTTATCTGATCCATGTCTCTTGGTTGTGCAAAAGAAGGATTTTACTTGGTTAGGAATTCCCTCATCAGAGGGGAGTCTGCAAAGGCGGTCTTCTTCTGAAGAAGGCATTGACTATCGGACGAGAACTAGGAGAATTGCTTGGGAGGAAGCAGCTGCTCGGTGGGCCAGAGAAAGGGATGATGCCGCTAGGCAAGCTTCAGAGATTGGTTATGTAGTCTCTGAGAAAGGCTCTGGTCCATCCAAAGAAAGTTTTAAGGAGACGGAAAGTAATTTCACAAAATCGACGAGTTCCGAGTCGTTTTTGTGCATGGAGGAGAAGATGCATTGGAGTGATCATCATTGTATGGATACTGGTGTTGATTATGATATGAGGCATGCAGATCTAGAGAAATCATTTGGTGTGAAAGTACCTGACTCTGGACTGAACTTGTGGTCTACAGTGATCAAACGAGTTCGAAAGCATAAGAGGAAATCTAATGGTGGGAGTTATTCTGAAGATGTTCTTGCAGCTAAGAACAGAATACTCAAGCGCAGCGCAACAGCAGCAGCTTCTTATTTCCAGAGACTATCTCAAAGGACTTCTGACGAGACCTCACAAGCACTTGCAGGTTCTGATTTAATGGATGTCAATAGTTCTCTACAGGAAAGTCAGGGGGATATTGTCAATGTTTCTGCGAAAAGTGTCGATGGACAGTTGACAGATGATACACGTATTGGTGAATGCCTCAAAACTTCAGAATTGGATCATCTTACAAAGAACAATGAGCATAGACCTAATCGCAGTTTGAATTTCATATATGATTTTTTTCTTATGATATTTGGTAGATGGAATGGAGTGGAAAAATTTGGGCAAAGTTCTTCAAATGTAAATGTTGCTAAAAGAGTTAATGCTAAAAATGACAATACTAGGGTTGATGTAGTCAATCGACACGTCGATCATGATATTGAGTGTGCAAAGGGTGATACAACTTATCAAGATTCAGCTCTTGGCAAAGCTGACCGCTCAGTTGCAATGCAACAGCCCTGCACCCATGGCATCTGAATCTTAATTTTCCTTCATCATATGGAAAATGGCTGAACAGTTCTTCCATAGCTTTGCTGTCACCTTGGGGAAGCTGAAGTCAACAGTTGCTCCAAAAGTTGAAGACGTTGTTGCAGAACTTGTTGATGGAGCTGAAGCAGCGCAAACTGAAGGCATAAGCAAGATGCTTCCTGTTACTTTGGACTCGGTTTACTTCAAAGGTGGGACCTTGATGCTTCTTGCTTACGGCGACAAGGAGCCCAGGTCTGTATTGTTTGGATAATGTGGATTTTCTCCTTAAATTTTGGTTGAGTCTCTTTATTTTTGTTCATTTTGAATACTATCCTTGTCCTATTTATTTCTTCACTCACGTTCCAATTTAGTTGGTTGTTGTGAATTAATAATTATTCTATGTGGAGGTAGATGAAGTAAATAAGCAAAAGTGATCAATTTTGGATGGGTTTTTGCTGAAATATTGTTTGATCGCATCTTCAGATTTACTTGTACAATGCCTGAACCTGAGGATGTGTTGACAATATTCCTTGGTCGCTACTGTTGGTCTCAGCATGAGTTTTTTAGGTGAAATGTTGCCTAAGTAGAAAAACATAGTAGATCAATCCTTTTGGTTTTGCTTAGCTCAAGTTTCCTTGCTGTAATAACTTTCTGCCATGAGATTGAGTAATGTGTCTCAATGTGTCCTAACGTCAATGATGGCCTCTGCTTTCTAGAAAGGATTTGATTGTGGTCTCCCAAATTGTCATCGGGCAACGTCTAAAATCTTTCTTTATGGTTCCACACATTGTATTCATCTTCTTAACCTGAATTGGCTGGGGAGAGTAAAGGTTACTTCTGCTACGAAAAAAGGGTTGGGATAAGAGTTTGAACCCTATGTAGGACCAACAACTCGCCCTTGTGAGCTATGTGATTATTTAAGCACATCTGCTTTCTAGTCTATATCTTTCTATGTCTATATATGGAAAGTTAAAAAAAAGGGTTGCTTTACACAATCATTTGCTATATCAATGTCCTGTCATATGAGTTTGTTGATCTTATATGTATATTATACTTTATGACAGTCAGTGATACAACTATGTGCTGCCTTATCATTTACGCCAACAAGAAAGACAAGTTATATTTCTGAGCGACAATAAGTTCTCCCTCTTCAGTGCAATGTGTTTTCTTTGTTTTGTTAATCATGTGAAAGAGCAAGCTCATTTGCTTGTGACCTTATCATCATAAGTGTTCTGTATAGTGGGAACCGTGTTTAGCTTAATGCCTTTCCGCTATGGTTTATTGATCAGAAGGTATCCATGGTTATGCATGAGGTTTTTGCTTGCCAATCTACGGCTAACTCTAAGAGCTGTGATGGTACTGTCTGGGGACTGCCGTTTGTTTTCTGGACATTTTATATGAACTTTCTGCAGTCCTCTTTCTATTGTTGGAAAATAATCTGTTCACCTGACTGAGTGGCATCCTTTGATTTTAACTGGACTAGTGTAACCTCATAGTATACTATCCCATGACGTGATTTTAGTTCAAGCAACAACATAAATGTTTTTCCTTTGCACTTGGGTGATTTGTTAATGCAGAGTATTTCCCAGTGGAAGTGATCTTATTCTTGCTTCTTTTATCTTTTCTCTTAATTTCTCATACTCTTGGCATACCTCCTGTATGCTACGTCTATCAGTCTTTAATTGAAGTATCACTGGATTGAAAGATGCCTAGTGCATAAATTAGCAACACAGAAGTGATAATATGGTAAAATCTGGTTTGGTTGGAAAGAAACTTGGAATCTTTGTGAATTTTTAATGCAGGATCAATTTTGTATGTCATCTCTTATTGGTTATTATGCCACCACTCTGTGACTTAACAGAGAGATGGAGAACACAGATGGACATGTGAAGTTTCAAAAGAATTATGGCCTCATTCATGTTCAACTGAATGGTAATTGTCAGATGTGGAGATCAGATGCAATGTCTGAAGATGGTGGTTCACTGTCTGCCGATGTTTTTGTTGACATTCTCGAGCAAAAATGGCATGCCAATCTAAAGATAGCTCACGGTTTTGCTCCAGTAAGTGCGTGGCCAGATGTAAATGTGAAATGCAGAGAACTTGCATTGTGCTGCCTAGGAGGTGGCAAGTGTCTCATGCCTAACGTGCTGCCTGTCATTTTCTGCAGCTTTTTGAAAGGATTTTAGAAATCCCGATTGCATGGGCGAAAGGTAGAGCCACTGGTGAGGTGCTTCTCTAACTTCAAGCTCTTCATTTTTTTTTTAATCTAAGAATGATTTTTGTCCACTTCTCAATGTGGTAGAATTCCTTTCACTTCTCTCCATATGTCCTGAGGAAGTGTTGGTTAACTCGGAGCAAGATGTATTTCGTGGGCTGAGATGCTATTTTACTGCCATCACGTTTTCAGCCTGCTGAAGAACCTTTTCTTCTTCAGCAAATATTGCTATACAAGTTGATTGCGTCGATTGCAGTTTTTGTTAATGATGTGCTTTTATGAGTCAAAAATTTATTTCAAGATGTTATGAAACAGATTGAGTAAGTTGATCAGCTGACATTCTCGCAAGACGTGAGGGGGCTATTAATGAGTCCCTCATTAGGCCTTTTTTATTGCAATTTGGCATTTCATAGACCTAGGCAGCAGTAAATTATAAATACTAAAGCACGAGTCATTAATGCTTAGAATGGCCACGGCAAGCTCCTGCAGAAGTTTTTTGGAGGATCTTGAAGGAAAGTGGTCCACTCTGTATCACAGAACTGCTGCTGCTGTACGATAAGCCCAATTTTATCGAGAGGAGATGGAGTAGGAGATGCAATATTAAGCTGGTAGTTTAGATTTAGAGAAGTTAATCAAGTTATATAAGAGTGGGAGAGCATCTGAAATCATATCTGTGGACAGCTTTGTCAGCAAGTAATACAATGATTAGGCAAAGAGCAACATAGGTGACTGTTTCTGAGAATACGTCTGTGCATGAGCATCTTTAAGTCTTCTGTTCCCTTTTTTTCCTTTGCCTTTTCCTCTTCTTTTGTTTCCTTTTTTTCAAGGCTCTTGTTTTTCTGCAGGTTCATATGTGCATGTCCAGAGGAGAAACGTTTCCAAATATTTATGGTCAACTTGATGTGACAGGATTGGCTTTTCAGCTCTATGATGCTCCATCATGGTTTTCTGTATGTCCTGGGTTAATTTTTCCCATTTCAACATTAATTAGCCATGAACTGATAAAACATAAATTCTCTAATATGAGAGAGGATACAAGCATGAGCATTTAGCACAGTGCAGTTTCTTTCTCTGATATTTTTGAGTTATTATTACAATCTGTGGTTGTTGTGCACTTGCACATTTAGCATAATCTCATGAACTTTCTTTCTCTGATGTACTTAAGAAAATTAATTAGTGTTCATCATGGCTTCAGAAAGTAGAGGTTTTGTTTTTTCTGAAATTGCCTATTGTATCTCTTCTATAGGATGTTTCAGCAAGTTTATCTTTCCGCGGTCAACGGATATTCTTACACAATACAAGTGGATGGTTTGGCAGTGTTCCCCTGGAAGCTTCCGGAGATTTTGGCATCAATCCTGATGAAGGAGAATTTCATGTAATGTGCCAGGTATCGTTAACATCAACATAGCTTCCAAGTTGCACCTCTTTTGTTTGTAGTTCGCACTTGCTTTTTAGATGGACATTGTGTTAATTGCAAAATATATTAATTTCATCAAATTGTCACTTTGATAAATCAACTGACTGAAGATTGTTATAGTAGCTCTTTCCTACATTATGTTAACAGGGAGCATATGTTACCAAATTGGATGTTCTTCTGCTTTGCTGAATGAGATTTCTTGCATTTATGCCACTGTCACTGGGTTTTTTACTGAAACTAGCAGTTCAAAAAGAAATGTTCACATTTGTAAATACATTTTAAACATTGTGCATGGAATCGCTGAATCATCAACACCATAACAACAATGGCTATGTTGTTTGCATCATGTCTGCTGCGTTTGCCACTATTATTACCATCTCTGCCAATGACAGGAAATCTTTGTTGCTTTCACCACTACTGTCCCAAACTGCCCCTGTGAACGCCAAATTGGATGTGCTTCTGCTTTACTGAATGAGATTTCTTGTATTTATGCCACTGTCAATGGATTTGTTACTGAAACTAGCAGTTCAAGAAGAAATGTTCATCTTTGTAAATACATTTTAAACATTGTGCACAGAATCGTTGAATCATCAACACTGCGGCCATTACATTGCCCATTGACTAAGTGTTGGCAAGCCACCATAACAACAATAGCTGTGTTGCTTGCATCATGTCTTCTGTCTTCGCCACTATTATTGGCATACCATTTCTGCCAGTGACAGGATATCTTTGTTGCCATTGCCACCACTGTCCCAAACTGTCCCTGTGAATGCCATTTTTATTGCAGAGGCCATAACCACAAACCATATCCTTGGCCTCACCAGCCACTGCAAGCACTATAGCTCTCAGCATCCTCATTGGTGCAGCCACAATCACCTTATTACAATTACCCGTGTCGACATATAACATAAAATTTGTGTCACTTAATAACAAACTATGCTCTTTGTACAAAAGATTGCATAGTCAACTTTACTATGGTTTCAAAGTCAAAGGTCTCAAGTTCAATTCCTCAATTTCACCGGTTATGAGTTTTCCTTCTTTATATGCAATGGGTTCATCACTTCTTTCATTGACAGATACCAGGTTTGCATGTCAAAGGTCTATTTTCTCTTACCAGCCTTCACGTGAGGGGGAGTGTAACATGTGAAATAGAATCTATGCTGTTCATTTATGCCTCAAGCTTTTAGAACAAAAAACTCCTGCAATCAAGTTTAAAAACGAGTATAGCCCACCTTGTGGTTCAATAACACCGCCACTTGGCTGTACTTCACTGCTAGTGTGGACGGCGATGCCACCTCCTAGTACTTCGATAGATGCATCATCCACCACTGCCAGCACCTGCCACCTTACAATCACCAGTACCATCGATCGTAGCTATTATTAACCATCAATCAAAGTTGTAATGGTGACTTTAGGACGTAACTGAACTAAGGACAGTTAGATATATAGATTTGAGGTAAAAAAATTTGGGGAATGAAAATTAAGGAGACAATGAGATAAATGGGTATCATCTGTTCTTTTACTCAGCCAGGTCCACCTACGAGTTACCTGTTTACCAGTCCTAATTCCACTAAAGTTTGTGCTGCCAGTTGCTGTTTTTTCATGAGTGTCTCTTCGTCTAGCTAGTTTGGTTTTAGATAGTAGCTCAAAATGATTAAATTCAACGCACCTTAGCAGTTTTGTCAGGTGGGTATGCAGGTGTCTGCATCTTGTGCATGGATCCATGTATCCTAAATTAACTGAAAATTATCGTATGCGATGAGTCATTAAGTGGTTCTTTGTCTTTCTCCATGCCATGTACTTGGCTGCACATTGCTGTACAAGATGGATAACAATGAAATCTGTGTCCATGAGCAACATCATGGCACTCAATTTTCACATTTCACTTCTCTAAATTCTTTAAATGCCCCGTCTTATCATCTTTATTATGCATAGAAGGTTACTTCTCTTTTGGCTTGAGAACAATCATATGGAAGCTGGTGCTATTTTGGGAAAAAGGATATAGCCATATTATTTGGCTGTCGATAATATGAGTAACTGAACAGTAAGATGCTCTGAAGGGTATGAGCTTGAGTCATGATATGTTTTTTGTTTGCATTTGCTGTCAGAATTATATGACTGCATGGTTGTGTCATTCTTGTTTTCCACATTTGGCTTCCTGTTCATTCTAACGATTGCCCTTCCTTCTAGTTTGTTATCCATAAAAATATTTCTCTTTAGACTTGGGAATGGTTTCTTTTGTTAAACGTTCACTTATGTAATCAGCAAATGGAGGCAGCCATAGCTTTAGCTTGAAATGATATGAATAACTGAAGGGTAAGATCACTTAATGGGCATGAGCTTGAGCCCTGAAAAGTGTTGTTTTATATTCTATCATTACTATCTCATTGTATTCCTTTTTCAGGTTCCTTGTGTCGAAGTGAATGCCTTGATGAAAACTTTCAAGATGAGACCTCTATTATTTCCGGTATGAATTAACTCAAGAAATCTTAATATAGCTATGTGATAGCCATTGTCTGTTGGCAGGAGAGAGGGGAGACAGGAGGCTTTCTTGGGCCTTGCTTAGTTCCATTCACTTTTCTTTTGACCATTTCTCTTGGCTGCAGCTTGCTGGTTCAGTAACTGCAGTATTCAACTGTCAGGGCCCACTGGATGCTCCCGTGTTTGTGGGTAGTGGGATTGTTTCAAGGAAGATGGCTCATTCTGTTTCGGAGTATCCAGCATCCATTGCATATGAAGCAATGTTGAAGAATAAGGAGGCTGGTGCCGTGGCTGCATTTGACCGAGTTCCTTTTTCATATGTATCAGCCAATTTTACTTTCAACACTGATAATTGTGTAAGAATTTTTGTTATCGCTTAGTTAATTGTAAAAGCAGCCATGCTTTTATAGGAAATGCTTAAATAGTATAGTGGGATAAAACTAGCTTCCATATTATAGGTTGCAGACTTATATGGTATCAGAGCTAGTCTTGTTGATGGTGGTGAAATCCGTGGGGCTGGGAATGCATGGATTTGTCCAGAGGTACTTCATTGACCTTTTTGATATCCTACATATTCCTTCATGTCTAATATATGATACATGCTGCTTCACAGGGGGAGTTGGATGACTCGGCTATTGATGTAAATTTTTCTGGAAACTTATCTTTTGATAAAATCTTGCAACGGTATATGCCGGATTATCTTCATTCAATGCCACTGAAGTTGGGAGATTTAAGCGGAGAGACTAAACTTTCTGGGTCACTTTTGAGACCGTAAGAGTTGTCTACCTCTTGTCTTCTACTTTTTGGAGATCTGACTACTTTGAGTGAGATTTTATTAATTGTTCAGTTAGTGAATCTACATCTAGATTGCAGTTGACTTATATAAGATGGTTTATGATTATAGGAGATTTGATATCAAGTGGACGGCACCGAAAGCTGAGGGATCATTTAGCGATGCTCGTGGGGACATCATTATCTCACATGAGTATATAACTGTTAATTCTTCATCTGTTGCTTTTGAGTTGTACTCAAAAGTTCAAACATCATATCTCGATGAATACTGGCTTGAGAAAAGGAATGTCAATCCAATGAACTCTGTCCCATTTATTGTTGAAGGAGTTGACTTGGACTTACGAATGCGTGCTTTTGAATTTTTTAGCTTGGTTTCTTCTTATTCTTTTGACTCTCCAAGACCTGTGCATTTAAAAGCAACTGGAAGGATAAAGTTCCAGGGAAAGGTTACAAAGCCATTGGGCCATTCTAATGGGCACATGAGTACTTATAACAGTTTGGAAAGTGTGCACATGAATGTTGAAGAGAGCTCAAAGGTTCTTGTGGGTGAAGTTTCTATCTCAGGTCTCAAACTGAACCAATTGATGCTGGCACCTCAGTTGGCAGGGCTCTTGAGAATTTCACGCGAATATATAAAGGTAATGGCTGTGCAGTGTCAATTTAAGAAGTAATTTCCTCAAAATACCATGGCATTGTAGCTTGCTTTGTTAGGTAAATCATTTTTTGCGATATTGTCTGCTTTTCTTCTGCATTTATTTCGTGTAGATAGCCTCGTACATTTTTCAATATTAGTCAAGCTTCTTGCAAGTAGTGCTTGTGCGGCTTTCAAAGAGGGAATGGCAGAGGGTTTTGTAGCAGGAGTCACAAGAAAGAGACGTCACAGTGGTTGGAAAGTCTATAAATGTTTGTCTACAATTCCTTCAATGAAAAAAGCTATGGCATTTTTTCCATCGGATGCTGCATGATTTCAAATGATTTTGTTGCTCTATGAGTTAATTATATGCTTCCTGTCTAGAGTTAGTTACACTGCTGGAATTATATTGGAGTCATTAGTTAATGAGGCATTAAAGACAGAATATTAAGGAGGCAATTAAGCTGTTGAAATTTCAATGACTGCAGAAAAGGTAGTCCTGATGCAACTTGTATGGTTCTTATTGGATTTCATGTTCCAGAACAACTTTCTTCTAATTTTTCATTATTGGTTTTCTGATAATGCAGTTGGACACCACAGGAAGACCAGATGAAAGTCTTGCGCTGGAGCTTGTGGGTCCACTGCAGCCTAGTGAAGAAAATCTCCAAAATGGGAAAATGTGTTCCTTCTCTCTTCAGAAGGGGCAGCTAAGAGCTAATGCTTGCTTTCGACCTCTACATACTGCCAACTTGGAGGTACTTGTGATTTCATCGGTTCTTTACAAAACAATGGAATTAGTGTTGAAGATTAATTGCTATTGCATAGGTTAATATCTTAAATATCACTTGGAAATTAATAACTGATTTTCCCTTTCTTGTGTTGCTGGATATAGCTGCGACATTTGCCTCTCGATGAATTGGAGTTGGCTTCACTCAGGGGAATAATTCAAAGGGTAAGTTCCCATGAAGGGTTGCATGTTGATTTCAGTTCTTTTCCTCGTAGAATGATCTTTTCAGTTGCTGCTTTGTTCATATATAGCTTCGCAAGATTCATCTTGCTTTGTAAACTTATACCATCTGTACACTGGAACATCCTGAGATTTGAAGATGATTTGGCATCTAATTACACTTACACTGAAACTATACTTGCAAATTTTTTGACCCAATATATATAAGAATCATGAATTTGATTGGCAAGTTTGAGGTTTTTAACTGTCAGAGGCAGTGTAGCAGCTTTTTATAATTCTGTATGAGATGTGAAAATGTGATTCTTTATATATTATTGCTAGAACAATGAATTGTCTTGAAGGTTATATAGTTAGTATGACTTGCATCTTCTCTAATCAAAGGATCTGCATTGTACTCTCAGGTATGGGAATATATTTGAGATTGGTGATAACATTTGACATTTAGCTGTTGCTCTCTTTTCTGCTGCTGTGTTTTTGTCAGGCAGAAATCCAGCTTAATCTTCAGAAAAGAAGGGGCCATGGAGCTTTATCTGTGCTTCGGCCAAAATTCAGTGGTGTGCTAGGGGAAGCTCTTGATGTGGCTGCTAGATGGAGTGGAGATGTTGTGAGTGCCCACACAACTTTGTTTTTTTGCCCCCTTGTGACTGGATGTTTCTCATCATTTACATTTTGGTCAGTTAATTAGTCATTCAAGAACATCATGATCAGCATTATGGTCGTTGGATGTTTGGCAATTTCTTTACTTGGCATCCCACTTTACCTGATTTTCAGGTAATATGCATACTAGATGCATGAGAGAATGTCTGCAATTCTTGTAGTTCTCTTCCTTGCTTGTACTAGCAACCTTAGCTAAGAAGATCTTTCTTGATATTGATTGTGGACTCATTAATGGCATCACCGTCTTTATGTTTTTTAAGGCTTAATTGTGTGTGCTTAGTTGCTAATTTTGTATCATTTTTTGGTTCATTGTTGGAACTTTAAACTGTTATTTGTGGGATCGTATCTTTTGTCAACTTGAAGGTTATGTCTCTTGGAGGCAGTGAATGCACAGACTCCTGTTGTACAGTTGGTCACAACAAGGTTGCCCGTTCATGACTTAAAATCTTTGGCTGACATTCTTGTTCCTGTTTTTCAGATTACAGTCGAGAAACCATTCTAGAGCAAAGCAATAGCCGGTATGAACTTCAAGGCGAATATGTTTTGCCTGGAGCCGGAACGAATCCCTGCTGGCAAACAAACTGGTGGCTTTGTTGAAAAGAGCAATGACAGGGCATTTGGGTAGTGTTATATCTTCTATGGGAAGATGGAGAATGAGGCTTGAAGTTCCTCAGGCTGAGGTTGCTGAGATGCTTCCATTGGCGAGACTTCTTTCTCGAAGCACAGACCCGGCTTTTCATTCTAGATCAAAGGTTGTATTCCTCTCAATAGTAGCGTTTGAACTTAAATTGGAACTGGTAAAAGTACCAGACTTACAAAAATTTCGACGAAGTTAACTTACTCGAGAAAAAAAAGTTCATATACTGCCCATCTCTAGTAATTATGGTGCTCTGTGTTGCAGTTGGATGAAAAGTATTGATTTCAGTATTATTCTGAAGCAGATCATACACTAGAAATCATATTCTGAAACCTGCAACAGTTGAAGTCTGGCTTCAAACAAGTACCATAATATAGGTTGCCAGAGCAGATGATGACAGTTCATGTCAGATTTAGGAAACTTGTGGATTACAATATTTCAAATGATATCCAAAGAGTGCTGAGCATCCTCTAACTTTATAATCGTTTCTTTGCTTTTGTGAACTTTCTCTCTCTTTTGTTGTTCTGATTAAATTATCTCCATTAGTTTCCCCTTATTGTCCCAGATTTAACCCTTTTACTCCACTTAAAATTATGCCATCAAAATTCATTGTACCACGTGGTCTGGACTTATTTGCAGGACTTTTTTATTCGAAGTTTACAGTCTGTGGGATTATGCACTGAAAGCTTAAAAGAACTCCTTGAGGTACTTTATTTTTGTGTATTTAGAAGTTGCATTGCTAGACGGCTACTGTTTGATGCTTGGGAAAGCTCAATATTTTAATCATTATGAAGCTGTACGGCAAGCCATGATGTTTAATTATCTGTGTCTCAGGTGATACGTGGGCACTATTGTCCAGCAAACGAAGTGATCCTTGAAGACTTAACACTTCCTGGTTTGGCTGAACTTAGAGGTCGCTGGCATGGCTCTCTTGATGCAAGTGGTGGAGGGAATGGGGATACAATGGTAGATATCTTTCCTTTAACAAATTATTTTTATAGCCGAAAAATTGAGATCTCTGTAGCACAAGATTGGACACTGGCTCTGAAATAGGGAGTCTGTCATGCTCGTATGACTGGGAAAAATTGAATTCATTTTGGAGGGGACAAAAGTCTCGTGCACTTAGATTATGTAATTTTCCTTTTCCCTGTTTGGAAATAGGCCTTTTTCCTGTCAAATTCTCTTAGTAACAATCTTAGCTGCTGTCATAACCGAATCTCAATACCACTAAGTATGCATTCTCCTTTTCCCCCCCCTCCCTCCCTTTGTCTTCCAGCATAGGACATGTTCCTTGTGATCCTATGATGTCGAAATTTCTGAACGTACTTCCAAGTGGATTGGACAATGAAAAGTCACGTCTCTGTGATTTAATTTCAGAAACATTTTGGTGGCATTTTGCTTAGTTTCCTTCTATGTCCAAGTCCGCAATTTCTTGGCTCATCTTGCTCAAGGAAATTATATGTACTGCATGAACTCTACAGGCAGATTTTGACTTCCACGGAGAGGACTGGGAGTGGGGGACTTACAAAACTCAGCGGGTTCTGGCAGTTGGTGCATACAGCAATGATGATGGATTGCGGCTGGACAATTTTTTTATCCAAAAGGACAATGCCACAATCCATGCTGATGGAACTTTGTTAGGCCAAAAAAACAACCTACATTTCGCTGTTCTAAATTTTCCCGTCAGTTTAGTCCCTACTGTCGTTCATGTTGTTGACTCTTTAGCTACTGATGTCATTGATTCTTTGCATCAATTACTAGCACCAATTAAGGGTATTCTTCACATGGAAGGAGATCTTAGGGGTAGTCTTGGTAAACCAGAATGCGATGTGCAAGTGAGGCTTTTGGATGGTGCTATTGGAGGCATTGATCTTGGACGTGCTGAGATTGTTGCATCCTTGACCTCTTCCAGCCGTTTTCTGTTCAATGCGAAATTTGAAACCGGCAATCCATAATGGTCATGTGCACATTCAAGGCAGTGTTCCCGTCACCTTTGTCCAAAATAACATTCTTGAGGAACAAAACATTGATAGAGATAAAACTGAAGCTTCTTGGGTCTCTGGCTGGGTGAAGGAAAGTGGTCGAGCGGCTCTGGATGATACTGGTGAAAAGAAAGCCTCAAGAGGTAGAAGTGAAGATGGGTGGGATACCCAATTAGCTGAAAGCCTCAGAGGTTTAAACTGGAATATCCTAGATGTTGGGGAAGTAAGGATTGATGCTGACATAAAAGATGGGGGCATGATGTTGTTGACAGCTATATCTCCATATGCCACTTGGCTTCATGGCAATGCAGATATAGTGCTTCAGGTGATTCCATATGCATTTATTAGTGTGTTCCTCTGATTAGTTTGTTGATGCAAAAACTTCCTTTCAGTGTGACTGGTTTGTCCTAACGCTTACCATTTGCTGATGAACAGGTCAGAGGTACAGTTGAACAACCCCTGCTTGATGGATCTGCATCTTTTCATCGGGCTTCTGTATCTTCACCCGTGCTCCGTAAACCACTCACAAATCTGGGTGGCACGCTTCATGTGAAATCAAATAGGTTATGTATTGGTTCGTTAGAGAGCAAAGTAAGCAGGAGAGGTAAATTGCTCATAAGGGGAAATTTGCCTTTCAAGACAAGTGAAGCATCTCTTGGCGATCAAATCGACTTGAAGTGTGAAGTATTAGAAGTACGAGCTAAAAATATTTTAAGGTGATCAATTCAAATTCAGAAACAGTAAAGCTCGTATTTCTGTCATTGCAGTCACTTTTACTATATTTTGGTTTTTATTTATCTTCGGCTGCCAATGTATTATGATAGCTGATGTTTGCTGTGTTCGTGGTTATTAATTTCAGTCTTGTCTTCATTATTACATTGTGGTCTTTACAATGGAAGATAGTGGGGAATAATGTTCTCTTTCTGATTGTCCATTTGTGGCCTTTTGAGCTTAGGATTTCTCTGTATTTCTGATGCTTGCATATACATGATCAGTGGTCAGGTTGACACACAGATGCAAATAACTGGTTCCATTTTGCAACCAAACATTTCTGGGAATATTAAATTGAGTCACGGGGAAGCATACTTACCTCATGATAAGGGCAGTGGAGCAGCACCTTTTGATAGATTGGCCTCACAGCAGTCGCGGCTATCTGTTGGTGGTGTGAATCGTGCATTCGCTTCAAGATATGTTTCTCGGTTTTTCAATGCAGAGCCTGTTGCTTCAAGAATTGGATTCGTTCCACGCTCAGGTAATACATTGTCTTTTGGGTGATGTATGGACATTTGGACTTGTGAGACAAGCTTAATTTGTTGAATTGTGCTTCTTCTGAAATTTACTTATACTCGGTATTAAGATAAAGTTTTCCACTCCAGTAAATATATATTTATTTTATTTTGGGTGATTTCCATGTTTCATCAGCAAAAACAGACAATATATCAAGGGCTTAGTCCTAAGAGTCTAAATCACAAAACAAAAGATAAAATGGAGAGGTGCACAATCATCAAAAGGACGATGTCTTCACAAATGTTGAGAGATGAGGTAATAAAGGAAATAGCTGGAAATTAAGGAGGAGCTCCTGAATATATGACGTGACAGCTACATTGAATTCCACTGGTGTTCAACATAATCAAATATTCAATGAAATTGCTCTCAATGTGACCAGTTAGCGAAGTATAAATTTCTAAGTAGAAGGAAAGAAGTATGCATAATCTTATCACAGGAGTTAATATCCTTGCAATGCTCCCTTTGCAGTAAAATCGTCCGAAGTTAAAAAGGAAATGGATCAAGTGAACATTGCACCAAAAGCAGATATACGCCTCAGTGACTTGAAGCTCGAATTGGGGCCAGAGTTGAGAATTGTGTATCCTTTGATTCTTAATTTTGCTGTCAGTGGAGAGCTCGAGCTAAATGGCCTTGCTCATCCGAAGTGCATAAAACCGAAAGGCATCCTGAAATTTGAAAACGGTGATGTGAATCTTGTTGCAACTCAGGTGCGCCATTTGTATTCACCTTTTTCCTAGTTTATGCTGCATTCTCTCTTCTTTATTATCTATGTCCTTATGCCTGATTTTTGTTGGGAACTCCATCCAGGTGAGGCTGAAGAAAGAGCATTTAAACATAGCCAAGTTTGAGCCTGAGCATGGACTAGATCCAATGCTAGACTTGGCTTTGGTGGGATCAGAGTGGCAATTTAGGATCCAAAGTCGAGCAAGTAATTGGCAGGATAATTTGATTGTGACCTCCACCCGCTCTGTGGAGCAGGATGGCCTCTCACCTACTGAGGTAGTCATTAATATCATTGACAGGTTTACTTAGTACTACTTTTTTAATGACTGGTAAAAAAGTTTGCACTAAACAAATTTTCTTTGTTTCCATCGTTGTCATTCGCCACATAATCCATGGGATCAAATCCCTTTAATTCTTTCCTTGTTTGTGATAGCATGAGGGGTGACTTGGAGTTGGTTTTGTTGATTGCATATTGTTTTTGCAGGCTGCTAGAGTCTTCGAGAGTCAATTGGCAGAGTCTATCTTGGAAGGTGATGGTCAGCTCGCATTTAAAAAAGCTTGCAACTGCAACTCTCGAAACACTAATGCCAAGAATAGAGGGAAAGGGAGAGTTTGGCCAGGCTAGGTGGAGAGTGGTCTATGCACCACAGATCCCGAGTCTGCTCTCTGTTGATCCTACAGTTGAACCTCTCAAATCTCTAGCCAGTAATATATCATTCGGTACGGAAGTTGAAGTTCAGCTTGGTAGACGCCTTCAGGTTTGCAACTTTTTACCCTTGCTCATGTTTTCAGTTATTCCTCCATTCTTTGTTTTGACATTGGGTCACACTTCTGGTCATGGGTATTAAATTAGCACATGGCAAAAGCCAGCAAGTATCCTAGTATCTCTTGTGCAATGTTCTCATCCGTTCCTGCCCATGTATGCTAGCGGTCCCTAAATGCCTAGGATCGATGAAATAGCCCTGTGTCTAGAGGAAACGAATAAAAAGAATTGATGAAATTGCAAAAAGCGATCGTCAAGTTTCGCGAATGTGCCAGAAGAATATTGTCGTTTAAACTTTTCTATGGAAATAGCCTTGTGTACTTTACTGAAACAATAAGGATAGAGATGGGAGCTTGTGGACACCGCCTCTTCAGAATTTATGAGAGGGAGAATTAGGTCTTCTTGCTTTTTGAGATCATCTTTTCTTGAAAAACACTATTAATCACATTAAAATGTTTGACATCTCAATTCATACCAACGTCCTGGTTTTATTCTCTCTAGGCCTCTGTTGTGAGGCAGATGAAGGATTCAGAGATGGCTATGCAATGGACGTTAATTTACCAGCTCACGAGCCGCCTGCGGGTGCTTCTACAATCCGCTCCTTCCAAACGCCTGCTCTTCGAATATTCTGCTACCTCCCAGGAGTAGACCGTCATGTGTCTGCCAACTTAACGATAGCCTCTCCCTTAAGGTGGTTGGTTCTGCCCCTTGGCGTGGGGATTGTGCAAGTAGGTGCTGTAAATATGTTTAGTCAATTCTTTCGCTCAGAATTCTATTGAGCCTGCATGTTCTTTTGTTTTGCCTTGTAATGTACAGTAACAGAATGCTAACAGCGCATTATATAGCTTCATCATTCATTATCGCGTTCTAATCAAAGAAAGGGAAAGGTCAAATTCATTCCCCGTCGAGCGGTTTTGCATTCAACTTAGTCAAGTTGTGCGGGATTTTTTCGCACGAGTTCTTGTTTGTGTGGCCGGACTCGAACTTATTTGGATTTTGTTACTCAGTTCGACAGCCTGGCAGCTTCGTGGTATTGCCGTAAATTAGTCATCTCAAAGAATCCGTGTGTATGGAATGCTGTGAACTATTTCGTGGATCAGAGAATGGGATAAACTAAGTAATAATGTGAAGAACCAATTACTGTGATGATAAACCGGTCACTTCCTGCCTCCATAATGAGTTGTCTGGCGATCGCCTGAAATTCACATCATGTTTGTATTACGGCCCGATAAATGGGATCAGTCTCTTATGCCCTAAAATGACCCACGGATCAATTTATGAATTGAACTTGATAAGGAAGGAAAGCCTAAACGATCCGAACCGGTCATGCATTCTCCAAGACGATTGCGTACTTGAATGGAAGACATTCCTTCAGCCCGACATGAGTAATTACGCGAGTCCCTTCCATGAGTTAATGTGTCGGGTATTAAATGTGTCTGCTATTTAATGCATGGTCGGGCAGTAAATGCATCTGGAAGTGAATGTGTCTGGTCGGGTGATGATTGTAGATAGTTAATACTCCGACCTCACTCGGGATAAAGCTCTCTTGAGTTGTATAAAAGAGGAAGAACTCCGACACTTATAAGTAGCCACGAAGGCAAGAAAGGCTTGAACTCAATACATTGAGAATTCTCTCCACTCTCTCATGTGTAATCTTGTGTCTTTTGGTTCGGTTCTCACAACTTGACCCTCGAGTGAGTGAGAGTGATTGTGAAGGCTGACTTTGGATCATATCCTAAGGCCGCGCGGATCGTGAAATTGATAGTTCGACTCTCGGTTCGGGACAAGCCTGTCGGTTATCATTCGGGGGGGTTGGAGCCGGGCCTGATTTGATACCTCCCGCTGCTCATAGGAAATATTTTTTTTGCATAAATGGGCTGGGCTTCACAACTAGATAACCTTGTCCACGCCTGCAAAAAAGTGCCTTTCAGGCCCACGTGGGCAGGCCGACTTAGACAGGCGTGGACCTGGAGGCCCAGTGCCAGATCTATGGGCCTACTCAGCTATGGGCTACATAAAGCGTCCAGCCCAATGTAATGGCGGGCTGGGACTGTACAGTTCAGCCCTAAAAAACCATGCCAAAGATTACCACTCATCGGGTTGGCCGAGAGCGTCACTTATCGGGTTATTCACGACAAAACCTTAGGGCGCAAAGGGCTGCTAGGCCGGCTAGGCCCTTTAACGGAGGGCACTAATCCAAGCCTACACCCATTTTAGTAGTTAAACTTTGAATCCGGCCTAGCCCAATGCATGTATTTGGTTGGACCGAGCTGGCCTGTTAGAGTAAGATAATTAACTGAGTGCCCAATAAAATTTTGAGCCTGGCCAGATGGTCGAGTGCTTTTTGCACAAGCATGTATCCATCTCTAATGTTGGCTAGAATAAGTCAACGTGGTTTTTCTTTAGAATCAATCAAAGTTATTTTACTTTGTTAGGGTTTTATTGTCATAGTCCTAGATTATAAGAATTGGTTTCTTTTGTTGCTATTTTATAGGTAACCCGTTGATGTCGGTGACTTATTTAAAGGTCAGTTGTCAGATGATTAAAGTATGCAAGTAGTGAAGTATTCCCTCTGGGTGTCTCTTTCTTTATTTGTTTTAGTGAATTTTTATGTAACAGTGGTATCAAAGCCTGTTTTAATTAAGAGTGTTGAGAGTTCAAACACATGACAAAAAAGTGAGCCACAAAAGGCTGAGAGCAAAAAAGAAAGAGAGTCCGTGAAAATACAGCAATAGCTCTATTTCATTTTTCACTCTTACAGCAACAGTTGAAATTGATGGCCTCTGAAATATTTGTGCAATCAGCTATCCTGCGTCTTGATAGTCATTATGATCGTTGGAGCATGCTGATGGAAAATTTCCTCGAGCCCAAGGAGTATTGGCAAGTAGTTTGTAAAACAAGATGAAGGAGCTGTGTTATGGGCAATGGAAAAATCACATCTGGATGCATTAAAGATGGAAATATCTCAAGGCAAAAAGTTATCTTTCCAAGTTATTGATAGATAGATCAATGTTAGAAACAATTCTTTGCAGGGATACCTTCAAGAAAATTTGGAACTCCATGAAGAAGAAATATCAAGGATCCACAAGAGCAAAGAGGCAACAGCTTCAAACACTTAGTTCGCAATTTGAAAGCTATGAGTGAAATCGAGAGAGTTAGTCATAGATTATTTTTCTTGGATAATGGCAATCGTCAATAAGATGCGGATTCATGTCGACAAGACAAAGAGCGTCACCATAATTGAGAAAATTCTTCGATCCTTGACACCAAAATTCAACTTTGTTGTCTATTCCATATAGAAGCCAAGGATGTTGAAGAACTTTCAAATGATGAATTGCAGGGTTCCTTATTGGTTCATGAAGAGAAATTCCAACAGCAAGAGACAGAGGAGCAAGCACTGAAGGTTCAATTGAAAACCACTTTTCATTGTCAACTAAAGCAAGAAAGAAAAATGGTGCGGTGAGCTTTGAAGAGGCAAAAGCAGAGGAAACAATGATCGCAACAGTTGAAATAAAAAGATCGACAATCTAAACTCATCAATGAAAATGCCAACGAGTGCTACTCTATAGTCTATAGCCGATTATTAGATAGGAAGATGAATATAGAAACAAAAAATATCACTACTATGTAATTGATGGAATTACAAATGATTTTGGTCTCACATGTTTCTTTTTTGGAGATGCACCAATTGATTATGAAATTGCATTGATAGCCTCAACTCGTATCCTAGGAGAATAATGGAACTAAACATTTTAATACTACTGATTACAACTCCGAAAGGATGATCAACCACACTGGGACCGAGACACAACCTAGACTCCCGCAGAGTTAGGTAGGGACAATCAATCCTTAGTGACGGAAAAATTGCCTTTTCCTCAATGAGTTGAAGGTTCGTGATCTTGCCCAAGGGGAAGGCTACATCTAGTACCGGAAATATGGGTGATTTGTTCATTGTCTTGTCCGGTCCGGTTCTCCTCAAGACTTGGGAACCGGACCAACTGTCTCGGGAACCGGATTGAATTTGACTGACAAATGGACCGGACCGAACCTAAAAAAAATATAGCCCAAATTATTGTCAAATTGTTGAAATCAACAACGTTATAGAACTTCAACGTTTACATAAACTAACTTCCCAGTAGCAAAAAAACAAAAGGCCCAAGGAGTCGAAAGAGATTTATGGAACAAATTAGGAAAAAAAATTAAAAAAAGGACCGATTCGATCCGGGCAGTTCGATTCGGTCCTATGTCCCGGGAACCAGACCGCCCGGTCACTGGTTCCAATTTTAGGAACCTGGAACTGAACTGAACCTCTATAGAACTGGGAACCGGACCACCAGTCTCGAATTGGTTCAGGCGGTCCCGATCCGGTCGGTCCAATTTGTTCATCTCTAATCGAAACTTCCTTTGGTATTCTACGTGTGCTCTGCTGATTCAAACGGGATTCCATATGCCCCATGCTAATCTTGAGGTAAAAGTCTTGCTTATATTTACTTTTTTTATAATTACTGATCGGATATGCCTCAAATACCCGAGAGACCTCCAAAAGGCAAGCTAAAAGGGGCAAGAAAGATATTAATTAAAAGAGGAGTAAGGCAAGGAAAGCTAGTTTGGCATGGCTGTCCACAAACCATGGCATCTATCAATTGGAGGACCGATACTGGGATTAAACATATTCGGCTATGGACCTAACAAGTAACAGAGTGAGCTTAATAAAGCCGAGCTAACGAATCTCCTTATTTTTGCCAATAGATTTCCCAATCCAATTCGTCAATGTGGATATAATTTGAAAATGGGTAGTTCATATTGAATCAAACTTTTGATTGGTGTTGGTTACAGAGGGGGCTATTCTTATTTCAGGGAGGCAAAGGATCAAACATAAAGCAGTGTTTTCTTGGTAGAGTTTTAGATGGCAAGATACTTTATGGCTCCCACTGGGGCCAGTATGTCAAAAGCGAGAGAAATCCCATTCCCCCTTTTCCCTTTTTCGCCCCCATGGCTTAATGCTTGAAAGTTGGATAGGATGACCCCTTGACAATAATCAATATCATGATTCTCAATAGAAAGAAAGAGGTTGTTGAGGTCAACATTCAACTGGTTATAGACCAATATCGGCAGAATTGTTTCAGAAGTCGTGGGTACGATCATTACAAATCAAAATGTTAAACTAATTTGAATAGACAAAGTGGAGAAAGAACTAACTTTGCAAAAAAAGAAGAAGTGTCTCTTTTGATAGTGTGTCACTTGTGAAGGAAGAAACTCAACCAAACATGTGGTATTTAGACATTGGTAGTAGCAAACACTTGAGTGGAGACAAAAAGGCGTTCTCTGATTTGGATGAATCTTTTTCCAACATTGTGAAGTTTAGAGATAATTCCACTATTTCTGTTATGGGAAAAGGAAAGATAACAATACACAGAAAGGGAAATTTTTTCCTGACCATCTCAAAAATGTTTTATGTCCCTGAGTTAAAGACCAATTTGCTAAGTGCTAGCCAACTAGAAGAGATGGAATATGAAATCTCTATCAAAGGTGGCATTTGTAGTATACAAGATGAAAATTTGGGTTTGATTGCCCAAGTCAGCATGACAGAGAAACGAGTGTTTTCGTCGTATTTCCACAATATGCCATTTTCGTAAGATCAAAGGATGAGGCTTGGTTATGGCATTTTCGTTATGGACATCTCAATTTTGGTGGGCTAAGAACACTACATCAAAAGAACATGGCGGCATGTCTTCCTCTAATTATATTTCCTTCTCAATTTTGTGAAAAATGTGTTGTTAATAAACAACACTATAGTCAATTTCCACAAGGAACATCATGGAGAGCAACGAAGACATTGGAGCTCATTCATTTGGACATCTGCGGGTCAATAAATACATCTTCCAATGGAGGTAAAGATACATAATTACTTTAATTGATGAATATAGCCGAAAAATTGGGTTTATTTTTTGTAGGGAAAATCTAAAGCTTTTGTAGCCTTTAAAAGCTATAAAGCACTTGTTGGAAAAGAAGTTGGCAACCCAATAAAATTTCTTCGCATTGATCATGGTGGAGAATACAACTCACATGAAGTTGAAAAATTTTGTGAGATGCATGGAATCAAGAGGCAACTTATAGTAGCCTATACACCTTAACAAAATAGTGTTTGAGTTGACACTTGATTTTTAGCCATTTTTATTTTTATTTTTATAAAATTTTAGAAAATTTTAGAAAATCCATAAAAATTCATAAAATTGGAAAAATTAACTTTGGGAACCTTTGGCCCAGCTTAGGAATCCATTTTTGACAAAAAAAATGTTTTTCATATTTTGGGTATTTTTCGGCATTTTATTTTCAAATATTCATAGAAAACCAAGAAAAATAAGAAAGTTGCAAAATCAACTTTGGAAGCCTTGGCCAATCCTAGGCAACCATTTTTGAACCAAAATAATAATTTTTCATATTTTTTTTTCATTTTTTTGGTATTTTCAGAAAATAGAAAAATACTTGAAAATTAATAAAAAAAATAACATTTGAGGCCACAAAAATAGGAAAAAATAATCATTATTTTTATTTTTATTTTCTCTCCATTTTGGCAGAAGAAATTTCGTAAAATTAATCTGGAACTGTAATTTACTTTGTTAATCATATTTTCAGATTAATTGAAAAAATTCTAGAAAATTCATTTCAGCTCTGTAATTTTCCTTTTTTTTTTTTTTCATTTTTGGAGTTGTGTCATCCCCCTCTATTTTTCAAAATTACAATCCAGTCCAAAAGTTCACGGAATTGTCAAATTCGCGAAAAGGACAAAAATGCAATTTGGATTTTTGCAAATTAGTGCCTAAAAACACTTAAAATTCAATTAAAAATTTTTTAGGGACTGAATAAAAATCGGGGCACGTCAACCTTAGTTTTTGGCCTTCTGAATCCATTGGTGGTGTTAATGTTTGCAAAAAAGGTCATCTAGTATTTGGATTTTGCAAAATGAGTAGTTGGGTCAAAATCGAAAATTGAAATTCCTATGCAAATATTGAAAACTTTTGGGGAAAATTCATCTTTAAATAGAATTCATTCTCCTGAGTTTAATCTTGGCCTTAATTTTGAATGATTTTGACAAAATGGAGCTAATTTGGAATTTTTTTAGCTCATTCGGGTCAACCCATTGCCATGGGAAACCAGGACCAGCTCTGGTTTCCCATCTTCTTGCGCGCAGGGGGTCTAAGAGATTCAGAAAAGTTCTTAGAAGATATAAAATGACGAGGATTCTCTCGTTAAAGGGGGGATTTTCAGTGAGAACAGAAAAAAAAAATCGATCAAAGAGAGAGGGGAGGAAGAGAGTACTCTGCTAGGGTTGGTACGACTCCATAGCCGAAGCATTGTGCAGGAAGCTTGGGGGGCTTCATCACAGCAAATGGAGATGAATTGAGCTATAGAAGTTGATCAGTAAGCTTTGTAAAGTTGCTGCGAACGTCCTAAACCTCGCTGTTCATCATTTCGCCACCGAAAAAGGTAAACTCCATTGTTGAACTGTTGAAGCTCCTTCCATGGCGAAACTTGATCCAAGCACTCTTGCTTCATGATTCTTGATTCATTGTGTTCTTGCATTCATACTGCTCCCACCCGCGTCATTTTTGCTGCATTTTCATCGCGTAAAACCTCCTGCCTGCCACCTCGAGCACCTGACTTACGGCGAGCTTCATAGCTCATACCAGACATTTCCATGCTGCACTGATGACCAGGTAAGTTTTCTAGAACTTTTGTGATCCTGATTGATTAGTTTCATTGGTTGTTTAGGTGTAGAAATCATGAGATAGTGATTCATCGGAAAATCAGTCTCGGCTGAAGCTAGATAGGTAAGTTTCTTGTGCTAAATCTGAGGTGTACTGCATGTTTGGGGTGTAGATTTGGTTTGGATCAAAAGTCAAGGAATTTTTTTTGAGGGGGGTGGGGTTTATAGCTGAGTTTTACGTTCGCCGGCGAGGCACTGGTGACATTTGCCGAAGCTAGTTGTCTTCTTCGGCGAGAGGTTGACCAAGTCAACGCTGACGTGGCTAGCCACGTCAGACGCCACATCAACCCGAATGTTACAACGGCTTAAGTGGAATAACAAACTCTGATCAGACAACTAGGGTTAGGCCATGTGGCACGATTTGGAATTTCTGAGAATAAAAAACCTTTAATTTTGATTATCCAATTATCCTTAGAAATAAAAAGAAATAAAAAGATTAATAGACGGCCAAGATTTAGTCTCCTTTTTAATGTCAGCCGTTAGATCTGATAGGTTGTTTGGACGGCTAGGATTTAGTCAGGATCGATCTGGCCGTAGATCTTAGTATGACGAATGAATGGTCAGATTAGTGCCACGTGTCACCATTGAAGCCCTCAAATTAGAAATAAGCAGGAAAATGAAAAAGAAATTGAAAATTCGAAAATTCAAATGTAAATGGAAAACTGCGTCGTTTCGAGGTTGGTATTTGGTTTGGATTTTGCGCCGGGGCTGGATAGTGGGCAGGGTTGATGCGACCCAGTCCATATAACAAATAAAAAAAAACCTCAAAAAATACAAAGAAAAATAAAAAAAATTAGAAAAATAGATAAAGATCAAAGCTGCATCGTTTTGGACACGGGCCAAACCCGAGTGGGTTTCGGGCTGGGTTCTCGGGTCGTGGGCCGAGTCAGCCCGACCCGGTCCAAAAAATTAATAATAATAATACTAGAAAATAATAATGAAAAATAAAAAAATCCAAAAACAAATAGGAAAAAATTCATGAAAAATCATAAACAAATTCCAAAAATACTAGAAAAATAAAAAAATCAAAAAAAGTGGAAAATTTCCAAAAATAGGGAAAATTCATAAAAATCAGAAAAAAAATCTAAAAAATGCCCAAAAATAGGGAAAGTTCTTAAAAAGTCTTTAAAAAATTCAAAAAAATTCAAAAAAAAAATTCTGAGAAAGTCAGAAAAATTCTCAAAAATTGTAAGAATTAGAGAAAAATCACATTCAACTAGTTTGACCTATTTTCACAATTTTTGACTTCCTTAGCCTTGAAAAAGGACCATTTTGCCCCTCTGGTCAATCTGACCCAAACCCTTCCAAATCACCTTTGGACCTAATTGATGGGTTTTCTTTAGCCTATAGGGCTTCTCTAGGCTTACTTGTGGCTTGATTTGATGTGATTTCTCCATGTATTGATTCCTTGATTGCATACTAATTTCAATGGCTGTGATTGATAGGAGAGATAATCCCACCTGCATGAACCCTTTAGACTTTTAGAACTTACCTTACCCAAAAATCATTTGCATGAATTCTATAGATTAGGAAATCACTCAACTTAGGTTCCGAAAGGCCGTCGACCGACAGGTCGACTTAACTAAGTCCCGGAACCCGTTTCTCTGATTTTCGCAAAATCGAACGATCTCTCCCAATCACTCAATAGGGTTTTCAATCATACCTTCCAAAAAATGATTGGTGGCGACTCCGATGGCATGTACACTAATCACATGTCACCCGACCACACTAAGGTCAACCTCGATTTTAATTTTTTCTTGAAGCGATTTGAGTATGGGCTTGGGAGGGCCCGAGCTAAGCCCCGATATTAATATGGGCTTAGTAATTCATTAGCCTACCTATCCACGCCAATTCGCGTGACGGAAGTGGACCGCGACAGTTTGCGAAAGAAAGAATTGCACTATTCTGAATATGATACAAAGTCTTGTGAGAACAATTGGCATTCTGAAAAGCTTTTGGCTTGAATCAATCAATTGGAGAACATAAGTCTCCCTCTTGCTATTCGAAATATGACACCTGAGTAAGCATGGATCAGCCAAAGACCAGCTGTAGACCATTTTATAATTTTTTGGGTGTGTTGCTTATGCTTATGTTCTAGACCAGAAGAGGAAAAAGCTAGATGAAAAGAGAGAAAAACGCATATTTCTTGGCATTAGTGATCAATCAAAGGCTTATAAGCTTTGTGATCCTATCACCAAGAAAATCACTATCGGTAGTCATGCAGTATTTGATGAAGATCGAACTTGGCCATGGAGCAAGAACAGTGTTGGAGACCATGTTCCAACAGACTTTGATAATGATGAGGAAAGAAACCATTCTATGGAACATGTGCAGCAGCCAACAATCACTCAAACGTCCCTAGAAGATGTTCAAAGTTCATTTGTAGCTGAACAACGACCACACGTGTTAGAAGGAGATCCGCATGGACGATTGATTATGAGGTATCTGAAATTGATCAATCTGAAGACCCATTTACATTTTTTGCTCTATTTTTCGACTATAATCCTACAACTTTCAACATCACTGTAAAACAATCAAGTTACCGAAATGCAAATGGATGAAGGAATTTCAGTCATTGAAAGAAACAATACTTGGGAGTTGATAGATCTTCCTTAAAGGCACAAAACAATTGGTGTCAAGTGAAGACAAAATTGAAAGCAAATGGCGAAGTTGCCAAGTACGAGGCACACTTAGTAGCTAAATGCTATAAGCAAGAGTGTGGTGTGGATTATAAAGAAGTCTTTGCACCTGTTTCACGGCATGATACAACCAAATTGGTAAGTACAGGCAACTCAAATTTCATGGCATATCTTCCAATTGGAAGTGAAATTAGCATTTTTCCATGTTGACTTGCAAGAATAGGTGTTTGTTGATCAACCTATTGGATATGTGAAGCTTGGTACTGAACATAAGGTATATAAACTAGAAAAGGCATTATATGGGCTAAAACAAGCTTACAGGCTTGATATAGTAGCATTGATATTTAATTTTCGAAGGATGGTTTTAAAAAATGTCCATATTAGCATACAACTTTTATTAAAATAGGTGACAGAGGATAGTTGCTTATTGTGTGCTTATATGTGGAAGATTTGATTTTTAATGGCAATGATAATGCCTTGACAAGTTTAAGAAGTATATGATGGTTGAATTTGATATGATCTATCTGGGATGATGCATTACTTTTTGGGTATTGAAGTGACTCAATCATAAACACTGATTTTTATTTCTCAAAATAAATATGTTAAAGAAATTTTAGACAGGTTTCAAATGAAGAATTGCAATTCTGCAAGTACACAAATTGAATTTGGTTTGGAGCTTCTAAAAGATCCTCAAGGAAGAAAAGGTGGACAAAACTCTATAAAAGCAAATTGTGAGAAGCTTGATGTACTTGACTTCATCACTACCTGATGTAATGCATGATGTGAGTCTCATTAGTAGGAACATGGAATAACCAAGAGAGATGCATCTTAATATTGCAAAAAGAATTTTTTGTTACTTGCAGGGTACTGCTGCTTATGGCCTATTTTATAAGAAGGAAGAGAAGTTAGATCTATTTGGCTTTACATACAGTGATTATGCTAGAGATCTAGATGATAGAGGACGCAATTCGGGATACGTTTTTTCAAGAGCTATCTCTGATCCTCAAAGAAGCGACCAATTGTTACTTTATCAACAACCGAAATTGAGTTCATAGCTGCATCTTCATGTGCCTGTCAAGCTATTTGGCTATGGAAGATTTTTGAAGAACTTCAGTTCAAGCAACTAGGAGCAACTTCAAGATACTGTGACAACAGTTCAACTATTAAACTCTCCAGAAAAACTTGTTCTCCATGGTAGAAGCAAATAAATAGATGTGAAGTATCACTTCTTGAGAGATCTTACGGCGCATGAAGCAACTAATCTTGCAGACATATTCACTAAACCCCTCTTGCCTACATTTTTTAAGCTAAGAAGATTGCTTCGTGTTTGCTTGATGGATAACCCAATTTGGGGGAGGGTAGCTATTATTTTTAAATTGAGTGTCTATAACACCAGTTTAAGGGAGAGAACGTCCGTTAGAATCAGTCAATATCGTTTTTCTTTAGAATCAGTCAAACTTGTTTATTTCGTTAGGGTTTTATTTTCATGGTCCTAGATTATAAGAGTTGGTTTCTTTCATTGCTATTTTGTAGTCATCCCGTTGGTATCAGCGGACTATGTAAAGGTTTGTTTTCAGACGAATAAAAATATGGAAGTAGTGAAGTTTTTCCCTATCAGTGCCTCTTTCTTAATTCGTTTTAGTGCCTCTTTATGTAACATCTAAAGTTATGCGCACTCTACCCGTTCTATTCCATACTCTATCCATATCAAAAATGGCTTGTAATCCATTTTGAATTAGCGTTGATCCCAATATGTTCCAATGTAGTACCCAAAAACTTACCCCAGAAGGTGTTCATAGATTATTCTACCTACGCTACGCCATGCCCTCAAATTCTTATTCAATAATCGAGATTGAATGATAACGTTCCAACCGCTAAAACATGCAACGGCATGCTGTTCACATGGCATGATAGCCTCCCCTCCATGAGTACCTAACAATTGCCCCTCGATATGAATAAACACAGCTCCCGCCTCGCATCTGTACAGTATAGCAACGATGTACCCCGAAATTGAACGCATGGATATGCAAGAAATGGACCAGATGAGAGATCAGCGCGTGTGTCCTGCATTTCACCGTTCATTCCCGGTTGCCCCCGGTGCATTCTGTTGACGAAAAGGTCGACCCTACAATTTAGTCGGACAAGACATCCGCCGGAGAGTTATATTCTAACTATCTGGCAAAGTCGGCAAACCCATAAAGAACAAGAACCTAAGCACATATCATAGTTCAAACGAAAGGCATATCACTCTTCTGCTTACCATCAAACTCACGAACATAAAAAAATCCCATGCGTCCAACTAAGGAAATAGAAAGTCAATAGGCGTGTTGACGAAAAGTCGACCCTACGGATTTTTATATTTTTAGACTCTGAACAATTACATTGCGAGTGAACAAACAGCATAGAAAAATCAACAGAGTTAACCATGGTGATAAAAACCGTGTACTTTAAGAGCCCTCGAAAGTGGAACATAGGCCCCCCAAATCCTCAACCAAAGATCTAGTTCCTGCTTATAGCCCATATCAGACGATTCACACTGATAGAGCAAGACCAGCAAGAAAGATGACCATAAACGGAAATCAGAGGGGAAGATACAGAAGGTTCTGCAACTCAAACTGGAAAAGGCAAATAGCATCGTTTTATTCCAACAAACATACAAGCCACGAAAAGAGAGGAAAACCCAGCCAGAACAGTTAACAAGGTAGATTAAGTGCAGGACAAGTCCCTAACGCAAGTGCCTGCAAAAGAGCAGCAGAACCTATGAGGGCAGACACATCAAAACAGTCAACAAGGTAGATTAAGTGCAAGACAAGTCCCTAATGCAAGTGCCTGCAAAAGAGCAGAAAAACCTCTCAGGGTAGATACATCATGTTATCCCAGCTACTCACCACAGCGCTAAAAACTTTAAGTAGTAACAAGTTGATATGCCCCTTGAATAGAATAAACTCAGCAGAGGCGGCTAAAAAACACACTGCATCATAAAGAACTTACTACCAGCCACATTTGAGCGTCGTCCCTTCTTCAAACAATCATTTGGAGATCCTAAATGCATATATTAGGTCCTCCATATTTGACAAAATAACACATGCTTAATGTCATCGATATAACTAGTGACTCTTGAATTGAACCGCATGGTTATATTCAACCCAGAAGATGAAATCAGAGACAACCATTCATCCACTAATCGCACCTAAATCCACTCACTCGCCGCTGAATTAGCTAATGTAATTTGATGCAATAAATATACCTTATTCATTAGTTGTAATGTTGTTATCACATAAACAATGAGGTTTTCTCCTTACTCATAGTTGATGTCATTTTTCACAGTATAAATCATACTTCAGTACAGACAAGCAAGCAACTTGGTTCTTCATCTTCACTAATTAGTAACTTGCTTGAAGACTGCAGAGAACCTGTATCCAGCAATATTCACAAAATAAACCTATAAAACCAATTCCCATGAGTATTGTTTCATCTCCCATGAAACTATGCAATTATGGTTTCTTCGTCTTCAATCATTATGTTTGGGTATATTATGATTTAGTGAAGACATTTGCAATATCACTCTCTGGGTTTGATTATACTCCAGTGGATCAAGCAATCGTCGGGTAAGGACACATGCTATCATGCGGCTGGCGCATACTGGTCACCACAAGAACATAAACACAGCTTCACCCGGAGGGAGAGATTACACGATTCTAGAGATCTAAGTCTGTAAATTCATGACACAAGGAGCTCGAATTCAATCTTTGACAAGCTTCGGAAATGCAAGTAATTCGAAAGGAGGCTTACTCAAGCTGCTAGGGAAGGAATCATCCCCGTCTTCCTGGCGTATGCGAAAATCCCACCAGCCTCAATCACCGGCCCTGCATCACCAATCGGCTTCAGCTCATACTCCTTCCCGGTAGTGTGGTTAATCAGCTTGCTCTCCGCCAATTCAATTGTCACGGTATCGCCCGTCCGGCACTCCTCACAAATCCTAGCATCCGTCTCCAGCGGATAAACCTCTCCAGTCGCCACAGAGTTCCTAAAAAATATCCGCGCGTACGACTCCGCCACCACAGCTGAGACTCCCGCCGCTCCGAGCGCCACCGGCGCGTGCTCACGCGAGGACCCGCACCCGAAATTCGCTCCCCCGATGACAATCTTGTACTTCGTCTTCGTCTCGTCGGGCTCGATGAATCGAGTCTCGTAGGCCGAAGGAAGGCCAATCAGCGCGTACGAGCCGAGCTTCTCGTACTCAGCGGGGTTGGAAGGGACCAAGGTGAGGTACTCGGCGGGGATGATCTGGTCGGTGTCGATGTTGTCTCCGACGACGTAACAGAGGCCGTGGAAGGCCGTCGCGGACTCGCCGGCGGCCTTCGCGGAGGCTCGCGGAGGCGCGGCCCTCAGCGAAGCGAAGCCGATGCTCGACGAGAACTTGGAGCTGCTCCCACCGGACAACGACGGAGCGAGCTTGAGGTCGCGTGGATGGTGAAGGAAGTGGCTAGGCTTTTGGAGGGACTTGAGGTTGGCGAAGGAAGGGTTCAAGACGCCAGATTGCAGTGGAGTCGCCATGGGAATGAGTCGAAGCGGAAGAGAAACCCTAGACGGTGGTTGGGGGAGTAGCGACGCGCGAGTTTTAATCCTCAGTCGGGCGGCGCAGTAGGGCGGCGCAGCCGGAGAATGAGTAGACTCGGGCGACTGAGAGTTTAGCATTCATTTTGTCCACAACCACCGCGATTTTTATTTCTCTTTTTCATTTTCTTTTTGGTTTTCTTTCGGTTTTTTTTTTGGGTCGGATTCTTTCGGGTTTGCTAAACAGTAGAATTAGAATATATTTTTATTAGCTGGAAAATGAAATCTTGAGTTTTTTTGGACTTGCGGTTGAAATTCTGTTTTAATAATGGGTTAATACCACGGAAAAATTCTAAATCGGTATATTTGTGATAACTTTATCCTAAATTAATTTTTTGATCATAAAAAATTCTAAACCGATATACTTGTAACAAATTTACCCTAAAATCAGCAAAAAAAATTTTAAATTGATACTCATGTGATAAATTAGATTAATATGATAAAAAATCGCAAACCATACTCTCATTAATTGTCACTGTCATACAACTCATTAATTTGACGGTAAAATAAAAAAATTAACGACAGATAAATTTATCATAAATATATTAATTTGAGATTTTTTATAGTAAAAAATTAGTTTATGGTAAAATTATCAAAGATATATCAGTCTAAATAGCACCAATATGGACATTCGACACGACACATTGCTAGTTCATTTGTAAAAAAATAGAGAATTTCGATAAGTTGATATACGTTATATATTAAGTATATAATTTTATATATACATGTCAATGAAAAATTATTTTGTTGGGCATGATAGAATTAAAGAAAAAGCTCACTTTTTGAGAAATTCTTTTAGAAATCTGAACGAAAAATATTCATAATTTTCCCACTCTTTTTTTTTTTTAATCTCCTGACCATGTCTTGTGAACATCAATCCTCTCCAAGGCTTTTCAACACTACTCCCCAAACTTTCTTTTTTCTCTCGTTGAACTCCTCAGCATCAAACTCCTTTGCGTCCAACCATAACAAAAAAAGACTTCTCTACATCTTTCATCTCAGTTCATCTCTCTCTCAGCTACTTTGAAACTGAATTTCGGCTTCTCACGTGGAGATCTCATGAATCCATTGGATTTACCGCAATTTTGCTTATCCAAAGCTATTCTTCTCATTAAATATGTTTATCACCGGCGAGATAATTGCTAAAAAAATCTGTTTAATCAGATCCGACGTTTATCGAACTTCTCTATCCATCATCTACTGATAAAAGGAAAATATGTGCACTTACTACACTTGTGGAGTTTGAAGTGTTGGACTCCATCCCTGTAAATCAATTATTTCCTCTCTAGAAAAGACCAAATCCACCGTCATTATAAAACAGAAAACAAAAAAAAAAGACCAAGTCCACTGTCTTTTCAGTTTCATATTTCAACAGAAGAAAGAGCAAAGTAAGACTGTATAAGATCTCCACGTCTAGTCATTTTTTAGGCAATTAAGTGAGGCTTTTTACGAAAATAGGTTAAAAAATTTACGTTTTTACCGATTTGAGTTTGCATGCGAAAAAAATACGAAAAGGGGCTTGTTCGGCACCAAAATTGCCAAACAAAGTGCTTGTTCGGCACTTAAGGAGCCGAACAAGCTTTGTTCGGCACTCAAGTGCCGAAAAATTAAAATAATGATAAACAAAGACATAGAACAAGCTTTGTTCGGCACTCAAAGTGCCGAACAAGGCTTTTATATTTTAAAATAATGATAATCAAAGAATAGAAAAATTAAAAAAGAAATTAGAAAAAAATAATTAAAAAAATAAAAACATTCCAAAAATTCTGTCGGTTTATTCGTAAAATATTTTCTTTTAGCGCTACAAATATTTTTATTTTGCATGTCGAGACATGTCTGAGGAAAAATTTTATGTGTATTAAATCGTATTTTCATCATATATTTGAAATTTTATAGGGTTAATTAAATATGATTATCAAAAACATGTATTAATATGATATGTTTGTAATAATAAGAAGTTTTTAGATAATAGAAAAATTAGGAAAAAAATGAAAATAAAAATCATTCTAAAAAAAATGCACAAAACTCTATTATGAAAGTTTCGGTTAGAATATTCTCAGGTCCCGGTCGAATATATTTTCTTTGTGCCATGTCTACAAATGAAACCGATAAATTTCATAAATATCGCATAATATTTCTTAGATGCTTTACTTATCAGGGATACAATCGTTATTTATAATGGAATGAACGAAAAATAATAACATAAATCCTAATTTTTTACATTCTTCTGAAATTTTTTTTTACGAAAAGTCATGAAATTTTCTCAAATTTTTTAGAAAATTTTTTATGATTTTTTTTATTTTTTCCTAATTATCCGATTTATTTTTTTAAATTTTTTTTAAATTTTCATTGGAGGGGGAGCCTCCCCTCTATTAGTTGGAGAGGCCCCCCCCCTTGTTCGGCTCTTGAAAGAGCCGAACAATGCTGAAGAGCCGAACGACATGTTCGGCACCTCCGGTGCCGAACGAGCCCCGTTTTCGTAAATTTTAACTAAGAAAACCCAAATTGGTAAAAACTTAAATTTTTTAACCCATTTTTGTAAAAAGCCCCAATTAAGTGCTAGGGAGAATCCGAAATGTGCCATCTTAAGTGGCTCTGTATCTCCTGACAATGTGTGTGGGGAAGCAAATAACAGAAGAGAAATTGGTGATTTCTTTTTTCAAGTTTGCTTTGTTGAGGTGTAATTCATTAATGGCGTTGAGTTTTTTCATGTCAGCTTTGCGAAGGTGTAATTCATTAACGAAGTGAAAATGTTACATAGGATTAACTGACTGTATTTATGAATGGAAGTCTGACGGTGGTAGAATTGGTACAAAAGTAAAAGTTATGAATTTTTTATGAGATATTTTTTTTAAAGATATAATTGGGACAAATACTAAAATTAAGAATTTTTCTGAGTATTGGGCCATAAAACAAATAGAAGAAGCTAACACTCTACCAATCGCAAATAAGTTAGGGGAGAACCTACTAAGGTTTAGTGCTTTAGTTTTTATCGAAATATTGAAAAATATAAAAGTAGTAATTGTTGTGGTGTGTAAGATTTAATATATCCAAATTGACATATAACTAGTTGACCTAAAGTTGTAAGTAAAGATCAATGTAAGTGGATATGCTGACAGGTTAGACTTGGGACAATCTCTGAAAATAGAGTTATCGAGTTTCTGCTGCGCAATCTCAACAAATAGTAAAAGTCAATGGTAAACTAGTAGACCCCAACCTATTCCAATGTTCCTTGAATATATTAAGGAATAAATCTTGTGACCACCTTAATTTCCATATGGTGGGTGTTGTTGTATAGCAAATGTTGAAATTAAAATAGAGCCCCTAACACCGAGTTCATATGTAAGGAGAGATTGTTACAAATATAAGTTATGTTAAAAAGGTCCCACATCAAATAAGCAGTATGGTGTGAAGTAATTAATATATTATAACTAATTCATAACTTATTAGCTTAAATTTTTTGAGTGAAAACAAATCTAATTAGAAATGTTAACCAACTCGAACTTAAGTTTCCGTTTGACATTCTTCCCCGATTAATGTTTGAGCTCAAAGTTACAGAGCATGAGCTCATTAAAGGATAGGATTGATCAAGATGAGCTTCTTAGATTGTATGTTGATTCATGAAATGGACAGGGCAGGTCTCCAACGATGCAAAGAATAATTAAAACCGAAAAAGTAACAGATAAATTCCAGTATCATTCTGTCACATTCATTGAAGTACAAAGAGAATGATCTCCAATTCTTCTTTTGAAGTAATGTTACTAAATGGTACATCTAAAAGCTTGACGCTCTAGCAAGCAAAAGAAAATTCCGAGGCTTATTTTGCCAAGAGGCATATGGCTTGCGGCCTCATATGGGTCATGATCCGAGAGTTCCTTGTCATAATGGGACGGGTCTGGAAGCACCAGACATAAATAAATGCTACAACAACGAGAACAAGAGTATAGACAACAAACCTCAATTGACAAAAAATTGTAAGTAGACATCCGATTAGTGGAGCTCAAATTCACCCTCGAAGTGCCGCAATGTGGGAAGTCATTATATCTGATTATTCTCAAGTTAGCCCTTCAGGAAGATCAGCTGTAGTTAAATCTTTGGAAGAGTGAAAGTGCAGGTTCGGAGGGAGTTAAAGTCGCCACGCGTTTGAACTGCCATATTAAGATCGGTTAACCAAGTGTCAACAGAAAATGGCTAGTTCTATATATGAAGCATGGTCTCCAATAGTTCAGCAAAAAAGTGCGGTCTATAATATTCCAGTCCAAAGGGTACTTTTCATGATTGGCCTGTTATGGATTAGAAAGTAATGAGTAGTTACCTTCTGTTGTCTGTACTTTTCACGTATGGCATTTAGGGTGGAACCACTGTTGTTGAGCTGCAGATCTTCCAATGCAAGAACTGCAGTTTTTAACTCTGATGCCTTGTAATTGGTGTAGTGCTCTAGAGTTAGATTCTACAAAAAATACACAAATCCACACTTCACGGAAAACTTCCATTTGATAGAGAAGAGATGTATGTATAGTCAAGAAATTGCATACCCAGGGGTTGTCAGATTGATTGAGCGTCCATCTGGCAAGAAGTACAGCAGATGCAGCCGTAAGGGAAGGCAGAAACTTTAAGAAACTGTACTCAACGAGAGTTAACTCAGCCAAATAATTTGCCAAATATTCTAGTTCAACGGAAGGGACCTGAAAAATTGATTGGGGTTTAGTTTTTACACATTGACTAACTATAAAACTCAATCCAGGAACAAATACCTCGCTTGATACTAGAGCAGCTTGAACAAATCTCCTGGAGAAAAAAGGAAGGACAGAATAAAGCTCATGTCATCAAATAATGCAAACAATATGTGAGCTGGCAATCTACCATTACATGAGAGTACTACCTTAGAAATGTTTTTATGGTGGGAACAGACAACTGAAAATGCAGAAGATTTAGAACTTGACTCTCCATTTTCAATACCTGCCACATAACTTCTGTCAAATATTTTAAAAGCATCATTTACAAGAAACGAGAAGTTATGAACCAGTTCTTACACAAATGTCCTCCTACACAGTTGTTATGGTTTTCTTTTCTATGATATTCTACGAAAGTAGGATTAACCTGGAAGCTAATATTTGCATAATACTATTTCAAGGCAGACTGATCAATTGGGGGTGAGAGAGAGGTTTAACTTATTGAATCATTTTAAAAGCTTGAGTTATCTTACTTCTAGTACAAGCACTATAGGAACCATTATTTAATATGCCTCAGCTCTTCAGTTGCATGTCCTCAATGGAGGTGATTAAAACAAGCAGAACACTTTTCAAGCATATTTGATGACAATACTTGTTACTGTCCCATTCTCATGCTCAACTGAGTTAAATCCACAAGTTTGAGTTGAATGACACAGGCTCATCTTGACACATCTTTCTGCATTATAGGATAAGATAATTTATATCATGGATATGGACAAGAAAAGGTAAACTTGAATATTGTCCGTTATCTTTTCCAGCAAATACTTTCCTTTCAATTTTATGAGGAATTGTAATGTCTGGTCAGAGTGAACATCCTCTGACCGTGACAGAGATTTTTGGTCATCTACTGCAATTCTCAGCATACTAATGCTTTCATCGTTTTGGAAGGAAGAATATTCTAGTCAAAGGACAATTGCTGAATTAAGTACAGGTCAACTGATTTAATAGTGATAGGGACCATGGGGGTGATGTGAATGCTGAGCATAGAGATAAATAAGAATGAAGTGGCAAGAAGAGCTCCTTACCTCTAGTCTTGTGTAGGTATTGTCCGTGATAAAGCAAAACTCTTCCACTTGTGGCGGGCAAATTTCCTCATACTTCCTTCAAGATGCCCAAGAGCATAGGAATATTGGAGTTATTTCATATTAGGTATGAAGAAGGAAACCCAAAGTTCACATTTCACAGTGACTGCAGCCAAATGTAGAACTTACGAGGCAATTAGCATGCAAGTAACACCAAGCAATTGGAGTCTTTGCTTCTCAATAAAGTTTTGTGAGAGAAACCGGTCTATAAGATTTACAGTGAGGTAAAGAGTATCGGGAACTAGTTTATATTCTTCAGAAACCTGGAAAACAAAAGAATGGCAGAGTTGGCAAACTCAGTCAGAGATGACAAATCAAAAATAACATAAACAAACAAAATAGTACAATGGCAATCTATGACAGTTATTCTCATTGCTAACTGCACAAACCTCAACAAGCCAGTCAATTAGAATTCCACGCATGTTTGGAGTGACATCTTCCTGCAAGGTTTCCATATATATAGTTGAAGGTCTTCGTTCAAGCTGCAAAAGGTGCAGATGATATTGATAAAGGCATCAGTAGGCTGCTGATAAATATATACTGCCGCAATTTGATAATCTTTTTATCATGGATATTGGAGATAATATTAGTATTAAAAGATGGATAAAGGGAGTCAGCAGCAATTTGGATAAAACCATGTAAAATAGATAGGTCTTATACTGGCATAAACAACACAGTTAGCATCAGTTCAGTAATAGCCAGCTCATAAGATTGAGCAATATCAATACAAACCTCTGTTATGCGTTTATAGTTGTATATATCAAGTGCATATGGGGTGCAAGCTTGAGGATCCATGCGTTTTGAATCTATATCTACAATACTTGGATGAACTAGGGCTGCTGACTTCTCACCATCTATATAATCTGAATATCCAGCAAATTGAATTAGACTAGATAAGTTACACTTCATTATTAGAATCAGGAAATATCTTGTCATTGAACAAATAATTCTTATAGCTTCCTGGGAACAAGAAATAACCTTCTTCATAAGCGCTAAGACATTTATCTCGTGGTTTTCTTGAAGACTCTGCTACCACATCCCTCACAGAGATACTATGCTGTGACTTTTCTCGTTTTGCCCATTTGTCTGGGATAGTGATTTCTGTAGAATCTGCCACTTTAATTTTGGACAACTCTTCTACAAATTCCGCTTTGACATTCTCCTGAATTATTTGGACAGCTCCACTTTGATGCACATTTGTGTCCTTCGTCAGAGACGGCTTTCTACCCCACTTGCTGGTCTGCTAATCAGCAAAAAGAGTCACCAATCTAGGAATATATAGCTAGCTGAAAGTGTAAATGCTGGACATAAATCGAGACATGAGCAGACAGCCATATGAAGAATGAACACTGCATCTTGTAAAATGCTCCACCTCTTTGAATAGCCGAGATCATGAACTGATTACCAGCACACATGACAAATACAGGTTTCAGATAAGAAGAATGGAGTCAGTTGAGAAGAATGCCTTGCACTGACCTGAGCTTTGGTAGCATTGACACAGTTCAAGTATGAATTCTCACAAAAGATGTTGGTGACATCTTTGAGTAATGCTCTCTTTTTGTGCTGCTTTCCAGCATTTCCAACACTAGTTCCTTTGTTCTCATTTGATGCTGATCTCTTGGCATTTGCACGGACAGTACACTTTTGTTCCTGTTTAAAAGAGGGCCTTGAAGTTGGGAGTATCCCTGTTGACATGCCCAATGCTTTAGCCCTTGATCGGGTAATTCGGGCTGTGGGTGCTTGATTTTTTGTTCCGACTGCATTTTCTTTGTTCATATTCGCGTTCCTCCCTGAGGGAAGTACCTGTCCTCAAATTAAATGGCTCCTCATTGCACCCACTATCCTGAAAATGAAGTTTAACGTGATTATTGGAAGTAAAAGATGAATTCAAGCAGGCAATTATAGTTGGAAATAGTGGAAGATACGGGCATTTACACAAGCAAGGCAAACCATAGGCATCATGTTATTCTTGAATCAATGAAGAGAATAGTCTTCATGCCATCAGAACTAATTCCCTGCCCCTTTAGGCAATAAGGCTATACCAACCCAAAGTTTATGGGCCATATTAGCTCAGTCGCCACTCAGGATCACAGGGTTCAAACTTTTGTTTAAGATTCTAGGTGGATTGGGGATTACAAAAGAGAATGCCCAGTTAGGAGTCTCATCTCTGTCTTCAGCCTTCGGCACATTAATATTTTCAATTATATTTTCTCTAAAGAGTCTATCTCACAATAACTAAACAAGTGAGAATGTATGGACACAACACCCTATGGCAGTTCTAGGTTTCTAATCCACATTTTTCAAGGTAAAAGTAATGGATTAATAGCTGCAAATGCCTTTATAGGAACCGAAGCATGATAAAAGCAGCGGTAAATCACCAATTTGCTTTACAGTAGGTTCAAGAAAGCTGATCATCCACCGCAAATGCAAAGCAGCAGCTCAAGCCCACTCCAATGTTTCTCTCCTATGCAATTCTTGGGCTTGGGCTAGGCAGTTGCACTTTTACCCAGATTGTCGTATTTAACAACAGTGCAGATTAAATTCGCCCATCCTCTGAGTTACACAACTAGAACAAATCACTTACTGAGGAAAAAGTGACATCTTGAAGAAATTACCTTGTATCAAGAGCAACGTGGAACAAGCATTCTGCAGATCCTCAATATGAAATTCAAAAAGCCAAGTGTAAAGACCAAGTCACCTGCCACGACAAAAAGGAAGATTTATGTATGCTTAGTCCTGAAATTGAAATCATCACAGAGACATCCTTTTGCACAAGGATATCAGTCTTATGGTGTTTGAAAGGATTAATCATTGTACCCTCCCCTGCACCAAAAATGTACCCTAACCTGAACCTGACCACCAGGTCAAAATGAAGCTTGAGCATCCTTGTATCTTCATAAGGATTGCCCTCAAACTACTGTGCTTAAAAGTTTGAAAACAAGAATGAATGGAAACTCTCTAGCAGGGAAACCAGTCCTGAGGCTTAGGGGGAGTCGACCCTAGCTGTCCATTTTCCTTTTTATGTCAAATACTCATATATTGTTCGATTGTGCTTGTGAACAGAAAGCTGAAGGGACAAATTTGTACCCTCAAAATAAGAAATCGAGAATAAAAGAGCAGCTATGATGAATCATATGACCATTCTGACATAATCAATGTGGTTCCTGGACTTGGTATTGAAATAACTTTCCATCTTCAAAATCTTGAATACCCAAAATCTGGGTGGGGAATAAGGAGGAAATTTTGAAATTTGTTTTCGCACGGTTTACTTGGTGTATAACATCAGCAACCAAAATCGGCTTTACAGCTCACAGGTACTGTAGAGGACAATTGCCGAAAGAGTGAATGCAACATTTATCACATAAATAACACGACATATACCGTCACTAACTTGAAATTCAAAATTTGGATCAGTCTAATATGACCGCAACCAAAAGCAGAGCTAAGGTTGAGCTAGAAATTCCCGGCATTCTCACTTTTGAAATAGAAGACTTGCGAAAAAAAAAAAAAAAACCTAGACCGGATCTCCAGAAAGAGCTCGAACTTCACAAACCCCAGTTTCCACCCAGAAAAAAGGGAAATATCAGAGGCAAAAATGAGGCAGACATTCTAAGACATCCGAACAACAGATCCACGAGCTGAATGTCCAAACAAGACCATGGAATCCCTAGGATCTGTGTATCGCTGTCCATTTAGAATCCAAAGCAAAGCGTTTTCCGACGCAAGAACAGATTGCAGCCATTACATATACGACTCAATCTGGCCCTATAGAGAGAGAGAGAGAGAGAGAGAGAGAGAGAGCTTACACGGTTATGATGGAGCTCCGTGACCCCTCAGAGGAGGTCCGGAGAGGTGTAGAGAGAGAAAGCTCGTCAGGAGAAGAAAATGGGAGGTGAAAGGAGAGTGAGGGAGAGAGAGTGACTGTGCGTTGATATAAGCGAAGCGAAGGGAGCGTGAGAGAGCGGGATGGGAGGTCCAGTTCAAACTTCCAAAATTCTAATTGCAAAAAATCAATTTTTAATTTTTTGTTTTATTGCCCATCATGTGTTGTCGCTCTCTTCGTCAATTCCTTTGTAAGTGCACTCGCACATTTTATTTTTTTTATTTTTCTACAATTGTTTTTAGTTGTTTTTTCATCGAAATTACCTGTTATAATTTTAAATAGGATTTTGCTAGAATAACAGTTTTTCGGTGACCATAAAAATAACAGTATGCAGTAGATTACAATTCTTAAAAATGTGGACCCCATAAATATTTTTAATTAATTTTTATTATTTTTCTTGGCCCAAACAGGTTGTGTAGCATAAACTGCATAAAATCACTCAAAAAATGTTATATATTCGATTCCCTTTTATATATTACTATTGATATGCATTATTTGCCTCGATAAATTATTGCATCACAAATTAGGTATTCTCATACGAGTCCCTTCTCGAGCAGATTCATGATTTTTGGTGGATAGAACATTAATAAGTGACGTGATTTTTATGTCCAATTTAGGAGGTGATGTACTGGGATATAATGAGCTATTTCTGACTAATAAAACAACGTTTAATACCACGAAAATTTTTAAATTGGTACGCATGTGACATATTTACTCCAAACTATTTTTTGATCACCAAAAACCCTAAACTCATACATCTTTCATAAATTTTTTCTCATACCGGTATACATGTCACATGTATACCGGTATGAGAAAAATTTATGAAAGATGTATGAGTTTAGGGTTTTTGGTGATCAAAAAATAGTTTGGAGTAAATATGTCACATGCGTACCATTTAAAAATTTTCGTGGTATTAAACGTTGTTTTTATTAGTCAGAAATAGCTCATTATATCCAGTACATCACCTCCTAAATTGGACATAAAAATCACGTCACTTATTAATGTTCTATCCACCAAAAATCATGAATCTGCTCGAGAAGGGACTCGTATGAGAATACCTAATTTGTGATGCAATAATTTATCGAGGCAAATAATGCATATCAATAGTAATATATAAAAGGGAATCGAATATATAACATTTTTTGAGTGATTTTTATGCAGTTTATGCTACACAACCTGTTTTGGCCAAGAAAAATAATTAAAAACTAATTAAAAATATTTATGGGGTTCACATTTTTAAGAATTCGTAGTCTACGACATGCTGTTATTTTTATGGTCACCCAAAAACTGTTATTCTAGCAAAATCGTATTTAAAATTGTAACAGGTAATTTCGATGATAAAACAACTAAAAATAATTGTAGAAAAATAAAAAATAAAATGTGCGAGTGCACTTACAAAGGAATTGACGAAGAGAGCGACAACACATGATGGGCAATAAAACAAAAAATTAAAAATTGATTTTTTGCAATTAGAATTTTGGAAGTTTGAACTGGACCTCCCATCCCGCTCTCTCACGCTCCCTTCGCTTCGCTTATATCAACGCACAGTCACTCTCTCTCCCTCACTCTCCTTTCACCTCCCATTTTCTTTCTCCTGACGAGCTTTCTCTCTCTACACCTCTCCGGACCTCCTCTGAGGGGTCACGGAGCTCCATCGTAACCGTGTAAGCTCTCTCTCTCTCTCTCTCTCTCTCTCTCTCTCTCTCTCTCTCTATAGGGCCAGATTGAGTCGTATATGTAATGGCTGCAATCTGTTCTTGCGTCGGAAAACGCTTTGCTTTGGATTCTAAATGGACAGCGATACACAGATCCTAGGGATTCCATGGTCTTGTTTGGACATTCAGCTCGTGGATCTGTTGTTCGGATGTCTTAGAATGTCTGCCTCATTTTTGCCTCTGATATTTCCCTTTTTCCTGGGTGGAAACTGGGGTTTGTGAAGTTCGAGCTCTTTCTGGAGATCCGGTCTAGGTTTTTTTTTTTTTTTTCGCAAGTCTTCTATTTCAAAAGTGAGAATGCCGGGAATTTCTAGCTCAACCTTAGCTCTGCTTTTGGTTGCTGTCATATTAGACTAATCCAAATTTTGAATTTCAAGTTAGTGACGGTATATGTCATGTTATTTATGTGATAAATGTTGCATTCACTCTTTCGGCATTGTCCTCTACAGTACCTGTGAGCTGTAAAGCCGATTTTGGTTGCTGATGTTATACACCAAGTAAACCGTGCGAAAACAAATTTCAAAATTTCCTCCTCACTCCCCACCCAGATTTTGGGTATTCAAGATTTTGAAGATGGAAAGTTATTTCAATACCAAGTCCAGGAACCACATTGATTATGTCAGAATGGTCATATGATTCATCATAGCTGCTCTTTTATTCTCGAGTTCTTATTTTGAGGGTACAAATTTGTCCCTTCAGCTTTCTGTTCACAAGCACAATCGAACAATATATGAGTATTTGACATAAAAAGGAAAATGGACAGCTAGGGTCAACTCCCCCTAAGCCTCAGGACTGGTTTCCCTGCTAGAGAGTTTCCATTCATTCTTGTTTTCAAACTTTTAAGCACAGTAGTTTGAGGGCAATCCTTATGAAGATACAAGGATGCTCAAGCTTCATTTTGACCTGGTGGTCAGGTTCAGGTTAGGGTACATTTTTGGTGCAGGGGAGGGTACAATGATTAATCCTTTCAAACCCCATAAGACTGATAGCCTTGTGCAAAAGGATGTCTCTGTGATGATTTCAATTTCAGGACTAAGCATACATAAATCTTCCTTTTTGCTGTGGCAGGTGACTTGGTCTTTACACTTGGCTTTTTGAATTTCATATTGAGGATCTGCAGAATGCTTGTTCCACGTTGCTCTTGATACAAGGTAATTTCTTCAAGATGTCACTTTTTCCTCAGTAAGTGATTTGTTCTAGTTGTGTAACTCAGAGGATGGGCGAATTTAATATGCACTGTTGTTAAATATGACAATCTGGGTAAAAGTGCAACTGCCTAGCCCAAGCCCAAGAATTGCATAGGAGAGAAACATTGGAGTGGGCTTGAGCTGCTGCTTTGCATTTGCGGCGGATGATCAGCTTTCTTGAACCTACTGTAAAGCAAATTGGTGATTTACCGCTGCTTTTATCATGCTTCGGTTCCTATAAAGGCATTGGCAGCTATTAATCCATTACTTTTACCTTGAAAAATGTGGATTAGAAACCTAGAACTGCCATAGGGTGTTGTGTCCATACATTGTCAATTGAGGAAACTAGATGAGGTGTTCTCACTTGTTTAGTTATTGTGAGATAGACTCTTTAGAGAAAATATAATTGAAAATATTAATGTGCCGAAGGCTGAAGACAGAGATGAGACTCCTAACTGGGCATTCTCTTTTGTAATCCCCAATCCACCTAGAATCTTAAACAAAAGTTTGAACCCTGTGATCCTGAGTGGCGACTGAGCTAATATGGCCCATAAACTTTGGGTTGGTATAGCCTTATTGCCTAAAGGGGCAGCGAATTAGTTCTGATGGCATGAAGACTATTCTCTTCATTGATTCAAGAATAACATGATGCCTATGGTTTGCCTTGCTTGTGTAAATGCCCGTATCTTCCACTATTTCCAACTATAATTGCCTGCTTGAATTCATCTTTTACTTCCAATCATCATGTTAAACTTCATTTTCAGGATAGTGGGTGCAATGAGGAGCCATTTAATTTAAGGACAGGTACTTCCCTCAGGGAGGAACGCGAATATGAACAAAGAAAATGCAGTTGGAACAAAAAATCAAGCACCCACCGCCCGAATTACCCGATCAAGGGCTAAAGCATTGGGCATGTCAACAGGGATACTCCCAACTTCAAGGCCCTCTTTTAAACAGGAACAAAAGTGTACTGTCCGTGCAAATGCCAAGAGATCAGCATCAAATGAGAACAAAGGAACTGGTGTTGGAAATGCTGGCAAGCAGCACAAAAAGAGAGCATTACTCAAAGATGTCACCAACATCTTTTGTGAGAATTCATACTTGAACTGTGTCAATGCTACCAAGCTCAGGTCAGTGCAAGGCATTCTTCTCACCTGGCTCCGTTCTTCTTATCTGAAAGCTGTATTTGTCATGTGTGCTGGTAATCAGTTCATGATCTCGGCTATTCAAAGAGGTGGAGCATTTTACAAGATGCAGTGTTCATTCCTCATATGGCTGTCTGCTCATGTCTCGATTTATGTCCAGCATTTACACTTTCAGCTAGCTATATATTCCTAGATTGGTGACTCTTTTTGCTGATTAGCAGACCAGCAAGTGGGGTAGAAAGCCATCTCTGACGAAGGACACAAATGTGCATCAAAGTGGAGCTGTCCAAATAATTCAGGAGGATGTCAAAGCGGAATTTGTAGAAGAGTTGTCCAAAATTAAAGTGGCAGATTCTACAGAAATCACTATCCCAGACAAATGGGCAAAACGAGAAAAGTCACAGCATAGTATCTCTGTGAGGGATGTGGTAGCAGAGTCTTCAAGAAAACCACGAGATAAATGTCTTAGCGCTTATGAAGAAGGTTATTTCTTGTTCCCAGGAAGCTATAAGAATTATTTGTTCAATGACAAGATATTTCCTGATTCTAATAATGAAGTGTAACTTATCTAGTCTAATTCAATTTGCTGGATATTCAGATTATATAGATGGTGAGAAGTCAGCAGCCCTAGTTCATCCAAGTATTGTAGATATAGATTCAAAACGCATGGATCCTCAAGCTTGCACCCCATATGCACTTGATATATACAACTATAAACGCATAACAGAGGTTTGTATTGATATTGCTCAATCTTATGAGCTGGCTATTACTGAACTGATGCTAACTGTGTTGTTTATGCCAGTATAAGACCTATCTCTTTTAAATGGTTTTATCCAAACTGCTGCTGACTCCCTTTATCCATCTTTTTAATACTAATATTATCTCTAATATCCATGATAAAAAGATTATCAAATTGCGGCAGTATATATTTATCAGCAGCCTACTGATGCCTTTATCAATATCATCTGCACCTTTTGCAGCTTGAACGAAGACCTTCAACTATATATATGGAAACCTTGCAGGAAGATGTCACTCCAAACATGCGTGGAATTCTAATTGACTGGCTTGTTGAGGTTTGTGCAGTTAGCAATGAGAATACCTGTCATAGATCGCCATTGTACTATTTTGTTTGTCTATGTTATTTTTGATTTGTCATCTCTGACTGAGTTTGCCAACTCTGCCATTCTTTTGTTTTCCAGGTTTCTGAAGAATATAAACTAGTTCCCGATACTCTTTACCTCACTGTAAATCTTATAGACCGGTTTCTCTCACAAAACTTTATTGAGAAGCAAAGACTCCAATTGCTTGGTGTTACTTGCATGCTAATTGCCTCGTAAGTTCTACATTTGGCTGCAGTCACTGTGAAATGTGAACTTTGGGTTTCCTTCTTCGTACCTAATATGAAATAACTTCAATATTCCTATGCTCTTGGGCATCTTGAAGGAAGTATGAGGAAATTTGCCCACCACAAGTGGAAGAGTTTTGCTTTATCACGGACAATACCTACACAAGACTAGAGGTAAGGAGCTCTTCTTGCCACTTCATTCTTATTTATCTCTATGCTCAGCATTCACATCACCCCCATGGTCCCTATCACTATTAAATCAGTTGACCTGTACTTAATTCAACAATTGTCCTTTGACTAGAATATTCTTCCTTCCAAAACGATGAAAGCATTAGTATGCTGAGAATTGCAGTAGATGACCAAAAATCTCTGTCATGGTCAGAGGATGTTCACTCTGACCAGACATTACAATTCCTCATAAAATTGAAAGGAAAGTATTTGCTGGAAAAGATAACGGACGACATTCAAGTTTGCCTTTTCTTGTCCATATCCATGATATAAATTATCTTATCCTATAATGCAGAAAGATGTGTCAAGATGAGCCTGTGTCATTCAACTCAAACTTGTGGATTTAACTCAGTTGAGCATGAGAATGGGACAGTAACAAGTATTGTCATCAAATATGCTTGAAAAGTGTTCTGCTTGTTTTAATCACCTCCATTGAGGACATGCAACTGAAGAGCTAAGGCATATTAAATAATGGTTCCTATAGTGCTTGTACTAGAAGTAAGATAACTCAAGCTTTTAAATGATTCAATAAGTTAAACCTCTCTCTCACCCCAATTGATCAGTATGCCTTGAAATAGTATTAGGCAAATATTAGCTTCCAGGTTAATCCTACTTTCGTAGAATATCATAGAAAAGACAACCATAACAACTGTGTAGGAGGACATTTGTGTAAGAACTGGTTCATAACTTCTCGTTTCTTGTAAATGATGCTTTTAAAATATTTGACAGAAGTTATGTGGCAGGTATTGAAAATGGAGAGTCAAGTTCTAAATCTTCTGCATTTTCAGTTGTCTGTTCCCACCATAAAAACATTTCTAAGGTAGTACTCTCATGTAATGGTAGATTGCCAGCTCACATATTGTTTGCATTATTTGATGACATGAGCTTTATTCTTTCCTTCCTTTTTTCTCCAGGAGATTTGTTCAAGCTGCTCTAGTATCAAGCGAGGTATTTGTTCCTGGATTGACTTTTATAGTTAGTCAATGTGTAAAAGCTAAACCCCAATCAATTTTTCAGGTCCCTTCCGTTGAACTAGAATATTTGGCAAATTATTTGGCTGAGTTAACTCTCGTTGAGTACAGTTTCTTAAAGTTTCTGCCTTCCCTTACGGCTGCATCTGCTGTACTTCTTGCCAGATGGACACTCAATCAATCTGACAACCCCTGGGTATGCAATTTCTTGACTATACATACATCTCTTTCTCAATCAAATGGAAGTTTTCCATAAAGTGTGCATTTGTGTATTTTTTGTAGAATCTAACTCTAGAGCACTACACCAATTACAAGGCATCAGAGTTAAAAACTGTAGTTCTTGCATTGGAAGATCTGCAGCTCAACAACAGTGGTTCCACCCTAAATGCCATACGTGAAAAGTACAGACAACAGAAGGTAACTACTCATTACTTACTAATCCATAACAGGCCAATCATGAAAAGTACCCTTTGGACTGGGATATTGTAGACCGCACTTTTTTGCTGAACTATTGGAGACCATGCTTCATATATAGAACTAGCCATTTTCCGTTGACACTTGGTTAACCGATCTTAATATGGCAGTTCAAACGCGTGGCGAATTTAACTCCCTCCGAACCTGCACTTTCACTCTTCCAAAGATTTAACTACAGCTGATCTTCCTGAAGGGCTAACTTGAGAATAATCAGATATAATGACTTCCCACATTGCGGCACTTCGAGGGTGAATTTGAGCTCCACTAATCGGATGTCTACTTACAATTTTTTGTCAATTGAGGTTTGTTGTCTATACTCTTGTTCTCGTTGTTGTAGCATTTATTTATGTCTGGTGCTTCCAGACCCGTCCCATTATGACAAGGAACTCTCGGATCATGACCCATATGAGGCCGCAAGCCATATGCCTCTTGGCAAAATAAGCCTCGGAATTTTCTTTTGCTTGCTAGAGCGTCAAGCTTTTAGATGTACCATTTAGTAACATTACTTCTTCAAAAGAAGAATTGGAGATCATTCTCTTTGTACTTCAATGAATGTGACAGAATGATACTGGAATTTATCTGTTACTTTTTCGGTTTTAATTATTCTTCGCATCGTTGGAGACCTGCCCTGTCCATTTCATGAATCAACATACAATCTAAGAAGCTCATCTTGATCAATCCTATCCTTTAATGAGCTCATGCTCTGTAACTTTGAGCTCAAACATTAATCGGGGAAGAATGTTAAACGGAAACTCAGGTTCGAGTTGGTTAGGGCGTACATGACAACGTTTCTATTTCTCTGTTTCTGTTCCAAACCTATTCCAGAAATAGGTTTGGAACAGAAACTCGTTTGGCAACGCAAATCTGTTTTTCTATTTCTGGAACAAAAATCTGTTCCAGAAATAAATTTTGGCCCAAAACCAGAAACAAAAATTTTTTTGTTTCTGGCAGAAATAGAAAAATCTATTTCTGTTCCAGAAATTATTTCTGGAACATAATGGTTCTCATGCGCGCCCTTAACGGGCCTGTTTGGTTCAGCATTTGGCCAAAGGACTTTGAAAAAATGCAAATACCTTTGAGCTAAAGGGGTTTGGCGAAATGCAAATATTGTTTGGTAAACTATAATTAAAATGTGCATTTGGATGCAATTTTGACGTAAATGCTGTTTGGTAAAAACTACCCTTTGTAAATGATTTGATTTTTTTAATTATTTTTAATTATTTCAAATATTCTTTTATTTTTCGAAAAAAATATTATGTTATTTTAATTACTTTCTTTAATTATATTATAATTTTAATTATTTCTATTTTTTAAATTATTTCTATTTTATTTTTCCAATTTTTTAATTTTTAATTACTTTCTTAATTATATTTTATTTTTAAATGATTTATTTTTTAAAATTTTTTTTAATTATTTCAATTTTTTTTATTTTTAGAAAAAAGTATTATGTTATTTTAATTACTTTCTTTAATTATATTATATTTTTAATTATTTCTATTTTATTTTTCCATATTTTTTTTAATTTTTAATTACTTTCTTTAATTATATTTTATTTTTATTATTTATTTTTTTAATTATTTTATTTTAATTTTCCAAAATTTTTAATTTTTAATTACTTTCTTTAATTATATTATATTTTATATTTTCTATTTTTTAATTATTTTATTTTTCCAATTTTTTAATTTCTTTATTTAATTATTTTTAATTTTAATTTTTTTCTATTTTTAATTTTTTTTTATATTTTCTATTTTTATTTTTATTTATTATTTAGATTTTTTAAATTTTTATTATTTTATTTTATTTTAAAAATATTTTCATTTTAAATTAATTAATTTAATTAATTAATTTTCATTATTTCTATTTTTAATTATTTTCATTTTATTTTATTTTTTATTTTTCGAAAATACTATTTTTATTTTTAATTATTTTATTTGTAGTTACTTTCTTAAAAGAAAAATAAAAAATAAAATAAAAAGATTAAAAATAAAAATAAAAACCTGTAATTGCATTTCGGAAATGCAACTTCCCAAAGTACCTCAAGAGGTACTTTGGGCTAAAGGCCTTTGGAGAGCATTTGAGATGCAATTGCATCTCCCCAAAGTGAGTCAAAAAAATTGCCAAACACCATTTGCATTTGGCCAAGGGACTTTAGAGCCCAAAGCTCATTTCAAATGCTGAACCAAACAGGGTCAACATTTCCAATTAGATTTGCTTTCACTCAAAAAATTTAAGTTAATAAGTTATGAATTAGTTATAATATATTAATTACTTCACACCATACCACTTATTTGATGTGGGACCTTTTTAACATAACTTATATTTGTATCTTAACAATCTCTCCTTACATATGAACTCAGTGTTAGGTGTGCTCTTTTTTAATTTCACCATTTGCTATACAACAACACCCACCATATGGAAATTAAGCTGGTCACAAGATTTATTCCTTAATATATTCAAGGAACACGGGAATAGGTTGGGGTTTACTAGTTTACCATTGACTTTTACTATTTGTTGAGATTGTGCAGCAGAAACCCGATAACTCTATTTTAAGAGATTGTCCAAGTCTAACCCGTCAGCATATCCACTTACATTGATCTTTACTTACAACTTTAGGTCAACTAGTTATACGTCAATTGGATATATTAAATCTTACACACCACAACAATTACTACTTTTATATTTTTCAATATTTTGATAAAAACTAAAGCACTAAACCTTAGTAGGTTCTCCCCTAACTTATTTGCGATTGGTAGAGTGTTAGCTTCTTCTATTTGTTTTATGGCCCAATACTCAGAAGAATTCTTAATTTTAGTATTTGTCCCAATTATATCTTTAAAAAAAAATGTCTCATAAAAGATTCATAACTTTTACTTTTGTACCAATTCTACCACCGTCAGACTTCCATTCATAAATACCGTCAGTTAATCCTATGTGACATTTTTACTTTGTTAATGAATTACACCTCTGCAAAGCTGACATGAAAAAACTCCACGTCGTTAATGAATTACACCTCAACAAAGCAAACCTGAAAAAAAATCACCAATTTCTCTTCTGTTATTTGCTTCCCCACACATTGTCAGGAGATATAGAGCCACTTAAGATGGCACATTTCGGATTCTCCCTAGCACTTAATTGTCTAAAAAATGACTAGACGTGGAGATCTTATACAGTCTTACTTTGCTCTTTCTTCTGTTGAAATATGACACTGAAAAGACAGTGGACTTGGTCTTTTTTTTTTTGTTTTCTGTTTTATAATGACGGTGGATTTGGTCTTTTCTAGAGAGGAAATAATTGATTTACAGGGATGGAGTCCAACACTTCAAACTCCACAAGTTTAGTAAGTGCACATATTTTCCTTTTATCAGTAGATGATGGATAGAGAAGTTCAATAAACGTCGGATCTGATTAAACAGATTTTTTTAGCAATTATCTCGCCGGTGATAAACATATTTAATGAGAGGAATAGCTTTGGATAAGCAAAATTGCGGTAAATCCAATGGATACATGAGATCTCCACGTAAGAAGCCGAAATTCATTTTCAAAGTAGCTGCGAGAGAGATGAACTGAGATGAAAGATGTGGAGAAGTCTTTTTTTGTTATGGTTGGACGCAAAGGAGTTTGATGCAGAGAAGTTTGATGCTGAGGAGTTCAACGAGAGAAAGAAGAAAGTTTGGGGAGTAGTGTTGAAAAGTCTTGGAGAGGATTGATGTTGACAAGACATGGTAAATAAATAAAAGAAAAGAGTGGGAAAATTATGAATATTTTTCATTCAGATTTCTAAAAGAAATTCTAAAAAAGTGAGCTTTTTCTTTAATTCTATCATGCCCAACAAAATAATTTTTCATTGATATGTATATATAAAATTATATACTTAATATATAACGTATCTCAACTTGTTGAAATTCTCTATTTTTTTACAAATGAACTAGCAATGTGTCGTGTCGCATGTCCATATTGGTGCTATTTAGACTGATATATCTTTGATAATTTTACCATAAACTAATTTTTTACTACAAAAAATCTCAAATTAGTATATTTGTGATAAATTTATCTTTCGTTAATTTTTTTATTTTACCGTCAAATTACTGAGTTGTATGACAGTGACAATTAATGAGAGTATGGTTTGCGATTTTTTATCATATTAATCTAATTTGTCACATGAATATCAATTTAAAAATTTTTTTTGCTGATTTTGGGTAAATTTGTTACAAGGTTTAGAATTTTTTATGATCAAAAAATTAGTTTAGGATAAATTTATCACAAGTATATCGATTTAGAATTTTTTCGTGGTATTAACCCTTATTAAAACAGAATTTCAACCGCAAGTTCAAAATACTCAAGATTTCATTTTCCAGCTTATAAAAATATATTCTAATTCTACTGTTTAGCAAACCCGAAAGAATCCGACCCAAAAAAAAAAACCGAAAGGAAACCAAAAAGAAAATGAAAAGAGAAATAAAAATCGCGGTGGCTGTGGACAAAATGAACACTAAACTCTCAGTCGCCCGAGTCTACTCATTCTCCGGCTGCGCCGCCCTACTGCGCCGCCCGTCTGAGGATTAAAACTCGCGCGTCGCTACTCCCCCAACCACCGTCTAGGGTTTCTCTTCCGCTTCGACTCATTCCCATGGCGACTCCACTGCAATCTGGCGTCTTGAACCCTTCCTTCGCCAACCTCAAGTCCCTCCAAAAGCCTAGCCACTTCCTTCACCATCCACGCGACCTCAAGCTCGCTCCGTCGTTGTCCGGTGGGAGCAGCTCCAAGCTCTCGTCGAGCATCGGCTTCGCTTCGCTGAGGGCCGCGCCTCCGCGAGCCTCCGCGAAGGCCGCCGGCGAGTCCGCGACGGCCTTCCACGGCCTCTGCTACGTCGTCGGAGACAACATCGACACCGACCAGATCATCCCCGCCGAGTACCTCACCTTGGTCCCTTCCAACCCCGCTGAGTACGAGAAGCTCGGCTCGTACGCGCTGATTGGCCTTCCTTCGGCCTACGAGACTCGATTCATCGAGCCCGACGAGACGAAGACGAAGTACAAGATTGTCATCGGGGGAGCGAATTTCGGGTGCGGGTCCTCGCGTGAGCACGCGCCGGTGGCGCTCGGAGCGGCGGGAGTCTCAGCTGTGGTGGCGGAGTCGTACGCGCGGATATTTTTTAGGAACTCTGTGGCGACTGGAGAGGTTTATCCGCTGGAGACGGATGCTAGGATTTGTGAGGAGTGCCGGACGGGCGATACCGTGACAATTGAATTGGCGGAGAGCAAGCTGATTAACCACACTACCGGGAAGGAGTATGAGCTGAAGCCGATTGGTGATGCAGGGCCGGTGATTGAGGCTGGTGGGATTTTCGCATACGCCAGGAAGACGGGGATGATTCCTTCCCTAGCAGCTTGAGTAAGCCTCCTTTCGAATTACTTGCATTTCCGAAGCTTGTCAAAGATTGAATTCGAGCTCCTTGTGTCATGAATTTACAGACTTAGATCTCTAGAATCGTGTAATCTCTCCCTCCGGGTGAAGCTGTGTTTATGTTCTTGTGGTGACCAGTATGCGCCAGCCGCATGATAGCATGTGTCCTTACCCGACGATTGCTTGATCCACTGGAGTATAATCAAACCCAGAGAGTGATATTGCAAATGTCTTCACTAAATCATAATATACCCAAACATAATGATTGAAGACGAAGAAACCATAATTGCATAGTTTCATGGGAGATGAAACAATACTCATGGGAATTGGTTTTATAGGTTTATTTTGTGAATATTGCTGGATACAGGTTCTCTGCAGTCTTCAAGCAAGTTACTAATTAGTGAAGATGAAGAACCAAGTTGCTTGCTTGTCTGTACTGAAGTATGATTTATACTGTGAAAAATGACATCAACTATGAGTAAGGAGAAAACCTCATTGTTTATGTGATAACAACATTACAACTAATGAATAAGGTATATTTATTGCATCAAATTACATTAGCTAATTCAGCGGCGAGTGAGTGGATTTAGGTGCGATTAGTGGATGAATGGTTGTCTCTGATTTCATCTTCTGGGTTGAATATAACCATGCGGTTCAATTCAAGAGTCACTAGTTATATCGATGACATTAAGCATGTGTTATTTTGTCAAATATGGAGGACCTAATATATGCATTTAGGATCTCCAAATGATTGTTTGAAGAAGGGACGACGCTCAAATGTGGCTGGTAGTAAGTTCTTTATGATGCAGTGTGTTTTTTAGCCGCCTCTGCTGAGTTTATTCTATTCAAGGGGCATATCAACTTGTTACTACTTAAAGTTTTTAGCGCTGTGGTGAGTAGCTGGGATAACATGATGTATCTACCCTGAGAGGTTTTTCTGCTCTTTTGCAGGCACTTGCATTAGGGACTGTCTTGC
>JAGVVM010002666.1:0-11938 GCA_019149425.1 Psidium friedrichsthalianum
CATATAGGTATCAGCGAAGCTACCTGCTTGGTTTTATGAATATGTCTGACAAATAGATCTGGCATCTAGTTGATTTCGTGGCCCAAAGGAAACGTGTCGAACGGACATGTGTTCAACGCGGGATAAACTAACAGCCGTGACCAGGAATATAATGTCACATCTCCACGGGCCGGTTTCGCCCGAAACCGGACCGGAACCGGCCCGTGAAAACCGCCGAACCGGACCGCCCGTAAACCTGGGGTTTCGTGAACCGAAACGCCCACCGCGGCACCGGGGCAACGGTTAAATAGCCGTTGCCCCTTTTTTTTTTTAAATAAATTAAATATCAAATTATTTTTCTTATAAATACCCCCCTCCCCCCTTCATTTTTATCACAACTTCTCTCATTTTTCTTCTCTCAATTTCTCAAATTCTCTCAAATTCTCAATCTCAAATTCTCCCAAGTCGCGATACTCGATCCACTTTCATTCTCTCGAAATTCTTCATTTCTTTTTTATTGGAAATCTCGAAAAATGGCAAGTGAAGCCGTGGCGGGAGAGGTAAGAGCCCGATGGCGCCGATGGGATCGTCCAATTCCTCAATCTCATAATCCTCAAGATTATGCATATTATGGCTTCGACGACGACGAAATTGAAATCGACAATGTTCCAATGTCGAGCAGCCCATTCCAACACAAGGTAGCATGAATCCTCCTACCGAAGAAGCGTCAACAACGATGGAACGAGAGGGGTCATCCACTTCTTCGATATGGGAGCACTTCACGAAGGCGCACATTGAAGAAAAGAAATATCAACTTACTTACAAACATTGTGGAAAAAATTACAAATTCGTAAGTGGTCAAGGCTATGGAACATTTCAACGGCATTTGAGGTCAAACATCCAACGCTAGCTGGGATCGACACTTGTCAACAACATTTCCGGGTACGCCAAAACTAACGCTCCTCCTTTATTCCGTTATAGCGAAAATGTTTATAAAGAAGAATTAGCTAGATTTACGGCTGTAGAACATTTATCATTTATTTTGGTGAGAAATTTGGTTTTATAATTTTATACAAAATGCATGTACTCCACAAGCAAAACCCGTTTCTAGAAATACCCTTAAACGCCAATTTTTAATTTGTATAAAAAAGGAAAAGAAGAATTAAAAATATTTTTATGAATTATAATGGACGTGTGCATATAGGTAGCGATGTTTGGACCAATCCTTAGCAAATTCATTTTTATATGGGTATTACGTGTCATTGGATAGATGACGATTGGATATTCAAAAAAGAATTATTGCATTTCGGATTTTGAGGATAGACATACGGCAATTAATATTTATAGATTAATTAGACAAGTTTAGAAGAATATTGTTTGGTTGAAAAGTTTTTTCTATTGGTTTGATAATGCCGCGGCAAATACCGCTTCTATTGAAGAGCTGGAAAACCTTGTAAACCCACTTTTGGTGGAGAATTTTTTCATGTTAGATGTGCTTGCCATGTTTTAAACTTAAGTGTACAAGAAGGTTTACAAACTCTAACGTTTTTCTCAACCAATAAAATCGCAATCCAATATTTATGGAAACATCCCTAAATTATGAAAGATTGGTGTAGATTTTGTAAACAATATGGAAAAGGGAAGAAGATTTTCAAGAGATGTTCCAACTCGTTGGAATTCCACGTACGAATTGCTTAATCAATCTTTTGAATATAAAGATTTATTATGTGCATTTATTTCGACTAATGTTCCTCAACTTGAGTTATTACCATAGCATTAGGATATTTGCCAAAAAATTTAGATTGTTTAAAAGTTTTCAATGATACAACTTATACTTTATCCGGTGTTTATTATCCTACGACTCATTTATTTATAATAGAGTGTGTTAATATGCTGGTGTTTTTGAAGAATATGAAGACGATGAACAATTAGGTGCAACTATTAAGGCAATGAAATCAAAATGGCTAACTTATTATAAACATATTCCTTTTATTTATTTGGTTGCTTCTGTTTTCGATCCACGTACGAAATTAGAAGGCGTAAAAGATTTTTTGACTATGTATTATGGATGTCTTCATTTAGAAATAAAATTAGATATTAATTTATTAAAAGGGATGGTTAGCAACTCAATAGTAGTATTATATAATGATTATTATATTAGATATAACGCAACTGATATTGGATCTTCTTCTCAATTTAGTCGCGTAGAAAACGAGAGCGGAGGTAAAATGAGCATAGGGTATAAAATGCTAATGAGTAGGCAAAAAAGACAAAGGGGGTGCACGGATATTTCCGAATTTGATCACTATTTAAGCACTAACTTTGAGACTAACTCATTTGCAAGTGGCACAGATTTTCAAATTTAGAGTGGTGGAAGGAGCATTCGAGTCAATATCGAATTCTCTCTATCATCGCTAGACAGGTTTTAGCAACTCCTTATTCAACAGTTGCGGTTGAACAAGCTTTTAGCGCTGGAGGCAACATTTTGGACGATCACCGTTCAAGATATCTCCGCAGTCTGTGGAGGCTCAAGCTTGTGTCGATGATTGGACGAAGGCTCAATATCGACAACAAGAGATGGATCGCAATGTAGAAGCCGAATTTTTCGATGATGGAGCGAGCACCATGACGGGAACCACCGCCGGAAGCAACGATTGACGATGAGGTAAGTATGGGGGGTTATTAAAGGTAAAAGAACTACATGGGCTTTGATTCTTCTATCCCAAGAAGATATGTAGACACTTAATGATAATTCATTAAGTCAAGCCCTTTCTCTCTCCTTTTTTTTTCCTCTAAGTTTGATTACAATTTTGTAAAATTTTACATGAAATTTTATTACTTAAAAATTTGATTTGATTTTGAAAATCAAAATTCCAAAGTTTACAAAAAAAAAAATCAGGCCGGTTCAGGGTTCCGGTTCCGGTTCGGAACCGCCACGGTTCGGAACCGAAATCGGACCGGAACCTCTGGTTCCGACCGGAACCGTCCGGTTCGGAACCGTGGCCACCACTAACCTCTTGCATTAATTCTCCGAACTTCTCCTTCACAATAACCAGAGGATCCTTTTCAACCAATCTGATCCATTATATCCTTCTCTGAGAAGAATTATATATTTGATATTTGTTTGAAACATAGAAAATACCAGGGTGCTTCAGCAGCAAAATGTTCAATTTCTCCGGTAAAGAAAACTCTCTCCTAAAATGTGCAAGTTTCAAGATTGATGCCTTCTTCCACAAGGTCAATGAGAGAATCTCATGGACCAAAGCCACTGTCCTCTTCTCCACTTCCTTGGATCCCTCTGTTAACCTCTAGGATCCACGTAAGGAGAAATGTAAGGAGTTGCACTAAATTCATGAAACCTCTCCCATGATTTAGCCCAGGTTGAAGGCAATGAACATGAAAAACATGGCTCAGAACCATGCCTGCGAGCTGAAGCTTCAATTGCAGAGACAGCTAAATCAGGGTCCCATGATATAAGCTCAAGCTCCATAGAACTCTTTCTCCCACTATGATTTACAACCCGAAATATATCCCCATGCTTTGCAACAATCCTCATCATGTAATCATCTGGAAACCAAAATTTCGTTTCAACTCATTGATTTTCATAACATTAAGCCTCTGATTTGTGCTCATCATCAACAATTTTGCCGACCGTTCCACGAAAACTCTTCTTGCATATTTTTCACTGACTCTTCCTCATCCACCAAATACATCATCCGTTTTGATAAACGACAATAATATTCATCACCCTTCAGATAAATTTCAAAATAGCAAGGATACTTTTTTAGCTAGTTTAGAGCTTTCCCTTGAAGATCAAGAGTCTTAAACTTCTTATGGAGAAATTTGACAGGTATCACCTGGCCAGGACATGCAAGGATTATATTCTTGATCTGATTGTTGACAACCCATCGATGGTTTCGGGAGAGAGCCACCTCAAGATCTGGAACCTTCTTCATTGACCAAAGAGCCATGTGTCTAACCACATGTAAAAGGATGTAGGAAAGACGGTCCATTATTGCTATGATTTTCACCACGAAATACGATGGAGATCACCATTTTCACCTCATTTCCAATGTTTTCGTATGGTAGCCCAAAAATCAGCACACATCCTAATACCATACCAGATAGTCAAGAGATGAATAAAGGAATTTATAAAGCGAAAAATTCATATGGATTTCATACATAAAAGCGTAGACAAGCAGATTATAGTCCCTAAATATTTCCTAGTTTATTTGCAAGTAAAAGATAATAACTAATTATATACCACGTTACCAAGATGTACCTATAGGTTGAATGTTCCAACCCCTACTAATAGCCAAGCGAGTCCTAAAAAAATAGTTTTAAATGGAAACAACCATAATGGTATTCACGAATGGCACCACCCCATCCCAGTACTATCCCAACTCATCCCAACCCCATAAGGTTCTTAGATGCGATCTCCAAACCAACCTACTTAATTTGTCAAGAAACACGATAAAACCCGAACCCGTCCAATTGCAATGTTCCTTTTTTTTCCCTCTTTTTAAATGGAACACAGACCATTGCAAGAGGATCAAAGAGAATTGTGGCCATTTAGTGTAATTTTCGACTAGCCACTGACCACTATGCTACTCAATCTAACTTATTTTTGTGGCCATTTAACCTAAACCCGATCTCTAGCTAATTCGGCCATAATTAGACTACTCAAGTATCTAATTAAAATTAATTAATTTATTAATTTAATCTTGATGTAATTAACGTCTTAGCCAAGGATTAGAGGCCGACTCACTGTGCGTTGGCAGCGAAATGCAAATCCGGGCTGATCTTGGTTGGTGATGGTGACTTCGTTGAGCAGGGGCGACGGCTGGCGAGCGACGATGACGAAAATGACGATGCTCGCTAGATGGCGGATGACAAAGCTCCGCTGGACGGCTGTTGATGGCGATGGCCTCGGATGGTGGAGGATTAAGGACAACGACGGTGCTATTCTGGCTAGAATGACGGGCGATGAGCTCAACGGAGGAGGGACGATGAGGACGGCGTGATGACGGTTGGCGGTAGTGAAGGAAGAGGTGGCTGGATGGCTCTGCATACGGTTGATAGATGAGCAGTGGCTATTTGAGCGGGGCTAGAGCGAGCTGTACAGTGGCTGGGGAGTGGTGGCGAAGGCACGAACTAGATGGCGACGACTGGCAGGGGTTGGGGGTGGCTGGAGTTTTGCGGCGGCGAGGACTAGCTGGCGAGATGCAAGGGGAAGTGGGTGATAATGGAGCGACAACGGCTGTGAGGTGAGCTAGTGGAGCTCGGCGATGAATACAGCGACGGGCTGCTGGAGGGCGAGCAGCTGAGCAGCAACAATAGGAAGATCGAGCAGCAGCAGAAAGATGGAGCAGCAGCAGACCCGGCTGAAGGAAGCAGCTGAAGGAAGAAGAAAAGAGAGAAAGAAGATAAAGAAGAAGATGTGATAGAGACCTTCTTGCGTGAACAGTCGGGGAGATTTTAGAAAGTTGGTGGCTAGAAATGTCAGCCTGACTTGCATGGGAAAAAGGAGTTAGCAGAGAGAGAGAGAGAGAGAGAGAGCGCAAAGTGCATGTCCAGCCAAGAAGAAAATAGCTAGGCAAAGGGAGGGAAGTTGTTCTTACGTGAACAGTGGAGGGGACAAGGAGAAAGAAGAAAAAAAAATCAAAGAAAAGAAAGAAGACAAGAGGGATAGGTGAGGGGTGATGGGAGTCAGAAGTTGCAACTTTGGGAGGACTCATACGGCAGAAAAAATTGGGGAAGTTGGGGTAGTTGATTGGCGGGGAGGAGGGAAAGAAAAGACAAGAAAAAGGGTCAAATAAATTTTGAATTTTCTTGTCTTGTAGCACATAAATTTGAGGGCAAAATTATATTAGCAAATTTAGGACATGGTGAAAATTTTGCACAACGAATGAGAATATTTTTAGGGTTTGCACGACGAGGATTCAGACACGATTGGGTTTGATGTGAACAGAGAATTATCTTTGGCGCGAACGGAGAATTATCTTTGGCGCGATTAAACAAGATTCAAACTTCGGACTAGCGCTCCAACTATTTAATATTCGCGTCCGAAAATTGATCCTTTTCCATAAAAATCTGAATTTTATTGTAATTCCAGATTCCGAATTTTTGGGACGTCGCAAGAATTGGTCCCACATCAATGGTGAGGGAGAGAGACAAACATGAAACCTCTTTAAGTAACCAAGGATGAGACTTGGAGACTTACAAATTGAAGGAAGGAGTCCCATATTGATTTCTTAGTGAGGATAACAAGCTCTCAAATATTTGGCTAAGATGGAAGTGCGTATTTTAAATTATTTTTTTTAGTGAAAATGCTTGCTTGTGTGTCCAGCGCATTGAGGATATCGACACGCACAACCCCTAAACATGTCGAGGCTTCTTAGGTTACTACCTTCACGATTTGCTCATTGGATTTTGATCATAGAGTGATTGTTTGAGAATTGGATGGCTCCGGATTGATGTGGCTATGCTTGTGGTATGCTGAGTTCTAGGGTTTTATGTGGCTGTGAATTTGAACTTTTGGTCTACCCACTGTCACTTGGGAATAATTGTGTTTTTTTCTTTAATCCTCTATGAGATTTATTGTATGTTTTGAATAATAGAAAAGTAAACAACAAAACAATTAAAAATTGTTACAGGGTCCGTTTTTTTCAAGAATTTATGACAACATGCTATTACTCTCACAGTCACTCAAAAACTGTGTTTCTAGCAATGCCTTTGTCTCTTTTCAGCGTTGTGGGAGTTTTGGCGAGAGATCATCCCATGGTCTAGTGCACGTGACACGACATGACATACCAACACCTTATTTAAAACAATAGCGAATTTCGACACATTAGGATAAGTTGTATATTAAAAGTATATTTTTACAAATACATGATAATTTTTTTTATTATTTCAATCAAATTAATTTGATTCAAATTCACAATTAAATAAATAATTAAAATAAAGCCTAGATTTGGTCTCATATTAGTGGTGAGGGAGAGAGACAAAAGTAAAATGACTTCAAAATGCCTTCACGTATCCCACATCGATGGTGAGGGAGAGAAACAAACATGAAGCATCTTTAAGAAGCTAGTGATGAGATTTGGAGGCTTACAAGTTGAAGAAGGTGTCTCACATTTGTTTCTTAGTGAGGATAACGAGTAAAATGGGTTTTTAGATGCCAAGGATGAAACATAAAGGTTTACTTCTCTCGGATATTTGGCTAAAATTAAGTGTGTAATTTAAAATTATTTTTTTAGTGGAAATGCTCTTTAAGATGCCTGACACATATGTCACTTGCATGTCTAGTGCATTGAACATATCAACACGCATAGTCCCTGAACGTATCGGGCCTTCCCAGGTTGCTAACTTCGTGATCTGTTCATTTGATTTCCATTCTAGAGTGGTTGTCCAGAATGGGTGGCATTGAGATTGGTATAGCCATGCTCGTGGTTGCTAAGTTTCTAGGGTTTCGTATGGCTAAGAATCTAGACTTTTAGGCTCTCCATTGTCGCTTGGGAATATTGTGTGTCTGTCTTTAATCCATTGTTATATTTATTGTCTGTTTTGAACCACAAAAAGGTAAACCACAAACAATTAAAAAGTACTGTAGGGTTGTTTTTCAAAAATTTGTGGCCTACAATATGTGTTACTGTCAAAATCACCCAAAGACTGTTGTATTGGTAAAGCCCATGTCTCTTTTTGGTGTTGTGGGAGTTTTGGCGAGAGATTGTCCCATGGCCTTGTGTTGTGGTGGATTGTCTTCAAGATGAGAGTGAGTACGTAGGTGGCCACTGGGCTGATTGTAGGTGGCTACTATATGTTTGGATTTGTGGACTACCATTGTGATCTTTGGAGACGGTTGTGGTGAATAGTCTTCAAGATGTGAGTATTGTAGGTGTGGTTGTACCTGAGTGTGGTGCCTCCCATGCGGTGGGTTCTTCCATCTTTCTATCTATAACAACCTTCTTAAGAAAATGAAATTTTGAGATGTTTTCATATTATCACATATACTATTTCAATGTATAAAGTGTAGTTTTACCAATGATTTATTTTCATATTATTATACAAAATATTACATAATAAAATAATTCTGCTAGTTTTGCAGATATCAATTTCTCACATATATATTGTTAAAGAAAACTAAAATATGTACGACAATACTCCTACCTTGATAGGATTAGGAAAGTTATCAATTTTTTTTTAAACTTATTTCATTTGTATCAATTCAGCCTTAAACCTTTTAATTGAGCAATTTGGTAATGCCCGCCTTAAATAGTTCTAATTAATGAAGAAATGAAACAAAATGGATTGGAAAGCAAATTTGGATTAGATAAATTAGGATTTAATTTGCACACACGATGGACCCATAACAAACGGACGGTGGGCGAGAATTGGCAATTGAGCTCAGCCCCATTTGGAAGTAATTTTTCGGCCTAGAATGCAGGCCTTTGAGTTGTTAGGGGAAGCCTTAAAAAATTGACCCAATTGAATTCACACTGAACAAGCCCACACGCTAAACGTAAGGAAGAATCAAGGGTCTAACTTGAACCCAAAGCTCCTATGGGATAAGGCCCAATTAGAAACTCCAAATTGCTTTTAGCTGCCACCGAATGGTGTGGGTTAAAAAACAAAAAAAAAACAAAAAAAAAGGGAAGAAAACTAATAGATTTTTCCCCACCGCCCTAATTAGTGGCCCACATTCTTACGTGGGATTAGAACCTTGGAGAAGACCACCGAGAACTCCATCTTCTTTGAGACACATTTTCCCCCTTCGGCCAGCCTCCACGACATCACCTGGTGCGATACCCTCTTCCGATTAGGCACCCAGCAGCTTTCGGCCACCGGCGAGCTCGAGCAACCAGCGCGTGACGAGGTTTAAGGCAAGTGTTTCTCTAATTCATCTACTGGACCTGTCTAATGTTGACCGGAAGTAAAAGGGTTGGGGAAAAGAGGAACTACTGGGCGATGCCGGCCAATGGGTAGGGTCGCAGACCACGACAGGTAATCGAAGTTTGGGTGAGGCAAGATAGAGAGTATTGCGAGTTGAGGTATGTCGGTTGCAGGAATTCATGGTTCTGCAAAAAAATGGGTGCAAGTGCGATGACCGACCGTGAGAGTTGAGTTGAATTCCATGTCGTGGTCTATGGTACTCTGCATGTCGGTGAAATCTGGGTGGAAAGGTTAGGCGTTGGGTTGCTGCATGTGACGGATGGTGATCCTTCTAAGACTCGAATTGGGGTACAAGTGCAATTGTGCTTGAACAGAAACTGTTGCCACCTTCCAGTGCACTATGCACGAGTAGGAAACTGGTGAGCTAAACTAGTGGATTGCATATAGACCCTCCAAAGGATTAAATTGGGGTCTGCGCATGAGTAGAAGCCGTTTCCATTACTGCATGAGTTTACAACGAAAATTGGGGAGGAAAAGAAAAGAAAATATAGAGGATCATGAGTTAAGTTAGTGGGGTTGGATATTAGGTGGTGAGGCAACGTGAGATTTGCTTTAGAATGCTCGTGGGAAGGAAAAACATTAGTATTATGGTTAGAATAGTTATCCACAGTTCAGACGAGCCAAGTAGGAGTTCGTATAAACATGATGGATAGAAATTCAAGTTAGACGTCGCGCGTTAGAATTGATTGTTCCTTGTACTATCCATACTAGCTAACTGCTCGCTACAAACTTGTTTATTTAGCATCTATGTCATAGATACAATTATAGATAAACTATTAGAATTGAATTGAGGTATGTTGCTGACACATGTTCTAGTTATAATCTCAAATCCCTGGTGCCATGAAGAAATTATTATCGTATGGCATAGTGCATACCGGAATAATAAGTGCGCAACATAGCTTCACATGCGAAAAGCGATCGAGGGTCACAAATCGAGTTTCAAGCTTTATGCACTTGCCCATGGAGTTATGGGAAGACCCTTACTGTGTGACTGGGGTGACCCTGCTGTGTGACTGGGTCGGTCTCTGAGGCGGTACGAGACAACGTTGTATATGTACGAAACTGTTGGCACTATATAGCATGACTAGTGTTTTCGTATACATATTAAATTCGAAATAATACGTGACGGTCTTAACTGTTGAGTACTTCAAGATTCATTGGTACTTATTGCCCGTTCATTTATTAGATGATTTAGTCGGTGAATTAGAGATTCGACTTACTGAGATTTTTTATCTCACTCCTTGTTGTTGAAATTTTTTTTTAGGTAAGTAGCGTGGTGGAGCACCCATCCACTTTTCATGGAAGTCTTTTGGTTAAGACTGCAGTCCTCGATTTTGTATAGTGGATAGGGCCCCTGGTGATTTTTGATGCCACCCGACGTATTTCCCAGTTATATGTAAAATGAACCCGACGTTGTCGGTCATAGATAAATGAAGTATCGTGCTTTTATTTGTCTGCTTGTTATCTCAGGTAAAAATTTAAAACGTCAAGTCGATAGTATACATGACGAACCTGGGACGCCATGGCTCTAACGCGGGATCCGCGGTCCACGCCGCGGAGGCGCGACATATTCAATCTTAAAACTTTTGTATATTTTTTCAATTCACTACTATTGCCTTGAAAAGTCTATATGGGACAACCTAATCGGCATTGGCTGTCCTATGTGGGTTCTAACATGAGTGTATGCTATATACATAGTTTGGAGATTGCATATCTTTACCTGAAACTGTCGAAACATCTTTAGTAAGGGAAGTAGCCTTTGTTGCAACCTTCCTTTAGGTGAACCGCCTTTATGGGTTTGCTAATTGATTACTAAGTTTTAAACCTAGCTCGAGCTGTCCCAAACTCACATTAATTCACGAATTATTTTCAAATATTTAACCCGTAGAAGAGTTTCATTTGGAGTCAACACTTATTCATTTTCGTGTGGGTCGATTAGATACCCCAGGAAAGTGTGGTGGGACTGACTTATCTATGGAATCAAAGATTTGGATGGGGCGCATGGTTACACCTAGATTACTTCTTGAAATTGATGTTCTTATCAACTAACATGTGAGTGTTTCATGTGGGTGCGGGCAAACATTAAAATACAAACAATAAAAACATATAAATAATTGCTAGGAAAAAGGAAAAGCGGTTAAATACCTTGGTGCAACAATCATAAACCTATTCCAACTCCTGGCAAGTTATTTATTACAGCATGCATTTTTTCAAATGACTAATCTAGCATTAATTTTTTTAGGGCTTTTCCTTCAAGCAGAGCCTTCCTTGGAATCCTGGGTTTGGTTGAAGGATTAACTCACCATGGAAGGGATATTTCTCTCCTACGGGGCCTTCTTGCTTGTCCATTCGCTGTACAAGGGAGAGGGTCTCCGCGAATGCTTCCTTATCTGAACGTGTCAGTGACTGCACGCTTCACCCCCAATTAGTAATCATACTTTTTCTTTTCTGATGTTGAAGATATCCTTTCTTGCTTTACGTCGAGGATCCTGAGTTTGGATGAAATCTTAAACAAGATAGTTTAATGACTTTACTTAGGGTTATAGGACTTTTTTCATTGCCATAAAGGATTAAATTATATGCAATGTGCAGAGAAAACTTTGTAATAAATTTTGAACCTGACATACAATCATATAACATCCTAATTTATAAATACCGTGACATCTTTTACAGGGGATTCTTGGGAAGAAGTAATTTCAATGTCGTTTTATTTCTTTTAGACTCTATGAGTTGAATTACATAACTACTCCCAAGAAATATCTTTTTTTGGACATTAGCTTATATAGCCACATGCATATTCTTCATAAATCAAAATCTTGGATTGTTAGCATTGAACACAACTTTTTTCAAGGTATTTAATAGATTCAAACTTAGGGAGTACTCAGACTTGATTTAGAGTCAGACTTATATATAAATTCAGGAACATACTTCTAGTATCAAACTCAGAATTACAACACACTTATTTCTATCCTAATGGCTATTGAATCTGGCTTGGATTCAAGATTTT
>JAGVVM010002668.1:0-35521 GCA_019149425.1 Psidium friedrichsthalianum
TTTTTTAATTAGTTTACTTTTCTCTTGCAGCATCATATGCATTTCTTTCTGAGTTTTGGCTCTAATTTGTGGATGCATAATCTTCATCAAGCAGCTATATTGTAATTTCTGTTGCAGGGGTTCTAATTTAGTAAGTTGAATTTAATATAGTGGTTAAACATTTGGGACGTTATGAAGTGGATTGCATGAAGAACGTGGACTTTAATTTCTGTTTGGGTGAGTTTGAAGTATATTAGTGATAAACCATGTGGACAATATAAAGTGAATTGCATGAAAAACATGGCTGGAGAAGCTGCGTGCAGGTGATTCGCAATGTTCCGCATGTGCACGGGAAATAATTTTTTTTCTTAATTTTGATTCGCTATATTCCAAATTGAATATGGTCCAATCGCTAACTGCTATCATTTACAAGGTCGAAATTTATCTTTGGATGTCACTGAGTTACTATTTTCTTATGCAATGTTCTAAATTATGTTCTTTAGCTATTTTTTGTTGAGTAGTATCAACAAGTGCGTGGAAAGCACTCGTTAAATGTACTTAACAAGGAATATTTTGATTTTCAATGTTCTGAAAAATACCAAAAAAGTTCTAAACCTATTGCAATTGAGCTAGTTCAATCCAGCCAGCAAATTTTGACTGGCAAGACAATGCCGGTCGTAAGGCGACGTAACATTTAATATATATTTTAAACATTTGTGTTCTTTTTTTTACCTTTTTTCCTTTCATATGAAATGTTCTAAATTTATCTTGTCATTTAGTTAGTCTTTTCCAATAAAATCGAGTAAGAAAATTTTCTATAATCGATGATTGTCTTTTGTAGTTTTGATTTATTATTCCAAATCATCTTAAGTTCTTAACCTGGAATAGGTGAGCATGGGGACTTTTGTTCATTTTGGTTGTTTTCTCTGTCAGTAAGGGATGTAAAGGGTTATAGGTGTGTTAAGGGTATCCCTTTTACCTGTACTCTATGTGATACATATTCTCTTGAATTGAGTACAACGCAATGGATGAATATTTATACGGAAGATCATGCAAGTGCCTAGCTAGGGGACATGTCCTTAATTTCGGCCACTGAAGTCAGCAAGCAATTAGAGCCTCTCGAATCTCTGCTCTTTTTAAGATCCTATTCATGCGCATTTTTTCATGTGTAGGCTCAAGCGTGAAATGGAACGCTCACCAAAGCTGGAAACTTAAACTTTCAAGATTGGTCATATTTGGGGGCAATTTCGGATTTTGACATAATCCAAGTCGACGGAAGAGGTGGCAAACTGATCGTAAACCTCGACATGAGAAAGGAAGTATGTCTTCTCTATCTCACGCTATTCCAATATGACACTCGATTTTCCTTCTTGCAGGGACAAGTATCAGATGGAACATTTGCTAGAACTTGAGACCAAATTCTTAACATTTTTTTATATTTGGGGGCAATCCCAGATCTTTGTAAAGCTATGGCCAATTGATGCGGTCCATTCTGACAGAAAGTGCGGAGCGCATGACTGACATGATAGTTGTCTCCAGTAAACAACCAGAGCATCTCGAGCCCTCATTTGACTTACCTCATGCATATGTAGGGGCAATCTACAACTCTCCTACGGAGAATTTTCTTATGATCTAAATATGCTTGTATGATTTGTTCTTTGAGTAGATGCGTGAATATTTCATATCACAAGTCTTTGCTATATTTTGTATGTTTAAGAGGTGCTCACATATTCCAAAATCTCATAATCGTTGATTCTTGCATTGTTAATCTTCATTGAAGGAACATGTCAATAAGGCAATCTGTGTGATCCATTGAAGTGATCATATTGAATGTGAAATATTAGGACGACGAAAGGCGAGCTATTTCTATACATGTCCTGGGTATCAAGCCTGGTGAGCTGAGTGGAAAATTCCGTGCTTACAAGTCGAAGGGTTATCTCGCAAAAAGTATAATGACCAAGGTGATGAGAGGCATTCATTTCTTCTATCCAAACACTACAGGTTGTCATTTGCTAGCCCATTTGAACGAACATTTCATTTATTAACCCTGTCAGGAACAACTCTACATTAGGGCAATTTCCAAGAAATTTAAATGGTTAAAATTTTCTTACTTTCACTTGCGTCAATCTTCAAGTGATTTTATTGCATGCGAGTTCTGGGTTAGTTCAAGTGCCTTAGACATGAAGAAGAGCATTTCTTTCTACACCCTACACACTATATCTCTCACATACCTAATTTGAGCGGAAGATTCATTTCTTAAAAACCCACTTGATGATCATCCCATGGTGAAAGGTGAAAATTGTCAAAAAAAAATGATGAAGATGTGAAATGATTCAGAGCAGGAGAACTCCAAGAAGAAAAATTCTTCAGGAAAGTGCATAAGAAACATCTATCAAGCCGGGTTTTTTCTCTCTCTAAAAAAAAAAGAAAAATCTCTCTTTCAAAAAGATTTCTCTCAAAGATCCCAAAAAAAAGGGAAAGAAAAAATCTCTCTTAAAAAAAATCAAAGAGAAGAGAGGAAAGCCTTGGCAAAAAATTGATGTGCTCCTCAAAGGGAAAGCATTTGGCAAATCCTCAAAAGGAGCGGATAAAATTGCCAAAGCAAGAATCGGTGGCAAAAGCATCAAGAATGGGTGATCACTAATTTCCTCATGATGCACTCCCATTTGTTATAACTAGGCTTTTCATTTCAAATCTACCCGAACCTACGTTACAACCCTTACTAAAGTCTTTTCAAATTTAGGGCATTTGAGTCAATGTGGGATTTTAAATGTTTATAAATATTGCTAGAGGAAGTGAAAGTAAGATCATTTTATATCATTTTCGCAGGTTCCTGACTTGTAAACTCGATGCAGTTGATGGTATCATTTCATTTCAAAGTCAAATGACTCACGTGAGTCTCCTTTGTTAAAACCTTTAATCAAGCCTAAATTACAGTCCTTGAAAAGACCTTTCAGATTGGTTTGGTCATACTAATTATGAGAATTCTTGGACCATTGTCAAGCATGATTGTAACAGTTTTGAGTGATTCTCATACCCATATCAATGGTCAGGTTTCAAAAAGCATTTTCATGAGAGGGAGTGGAAATCCTTTCTGACTAAAAATTTCTCACTTGATGTTGATTGGATTGATCAAAAGGATTGAATATGTTTCCTTATTGAGAAAATCCCCAGTGAAGCTTTGTGATGCAAGCAAAAGATCATAAGATTTGTTGATAGATGATGCTGTATTGTATTTATACACCATGATTGCTTTAATCTCTATTTCAAGATTGCTTTAATCTCTATTTCAAGTGCACATCATGTTTGTGTATTGTCCTGACTCATCTCAGGTGAGATGGGAGAATCGGTCTGATGGTACCGATAGGTAGGGAAGAAGGTGTAGATGGATTCAGAGGAAGATTCGTCGGAATCCGATAGTTCTTCTTGTATGGCAAAAACAGTTTCCGGCTCTGGTTCGTCATCATACGAAAATACCGACTCGATGTCGTCTTCTTCCATGTGCTTGTTCTGACTCATCTCAGAGGCATATCCCTCATTGCGTTCACTCTGATGAGAATTGTGTGACGCATCCCTCTTCGTGTTCGCCCTGATGAGATTCGATCAACATGCTCCTTTTAGTGTTTGCATTGATGAGATTTGCACGGCACATCCCTTTGGTAATGCAAACTTGACAAGATAGTTATGCATGATCCACATTGTAGCGCATTCACAATCTTTGAATTACCTTCTGAGGTCTTGAAATTCATCCAAGGATTATTGAATGAACAAGCCTTGCTAGCAAGTGTTCGCTAGGCAATCTTTCAAGCTTTTAGGTAAGTATATCTTCAACTTGAACTCTTCAAAAGAATGAATTCTTATGATTGTCAAGGCACTCGAATCCATTGCGGCACATACAGGTATCCACTTTCTTCAATGAAGCGTGATTTTTATGAAATACATGTTACATTAGCATTGGTTTGTCTATGTGCATGATTATACTTCGAGTGAAAAGATAGATATGACCTAGTCAGCTTGCTATTCTCTTAGCCATTAACTCAGGAAATCCAGGTAAGTTTTTCTGAACCCTTTTCAACTTGACAGATTTACCAAACTTTAAGTCCTCATTGACTTACTCTTGTGTCCTTGATCTTTATTTGGTTTACGATCGACCTGTTCTCATGACACCTTTATCCAACTCATGATCGATATACTTTCATGAGTTATTTATCAATTCGCGATCAATGTGCTCTCGTGTTCTTGATCTTTATCTTCATCAGTTCACAATTGACATACTCTCGTATCCTTGATCTTTATTTGGTTCACGATCGACCTGCTCTCGTGACATCTTTATCCCACTCATGATCGACATGTTTTCACAAGGTCTTTCTCAGTTCATGATCGACTTGCTCTCGTATTCTTGATCTTTGTCTTTATCAAGCCATGATCGACCTGCTTTCATGATCTTGATCCAGATATTTACCTAACTCATGATCGACCAGCTCTCATGAGATATTCATTAATTCGCGATCGACATGCTCTCGTACTCTTGATCTTTGTCAAATCACAATCGACATGCTCTTGTGATCTTGGCCTATCTCTACCGGCTCTTGAAGACCCGTTAAAACGATGGTGGTCTTGAGAGACATTTTCAACTCATGGCGACTCGAAAAAAAATGGTGATCCCAAGAGGCATTTTACCGACTCATGGTGGTCTGATAAAACGATGATGGTTCCAAGAGAAAAAATGGTCCAACTTGAACCATAACTCAAGCACGTTCCTTCATTCTAGATCTTGCGTTATCTCGCATCAGAGAGAAACTTCTGGTAACAGATAAGACACCCAGTACTTCAAGGCCCTTGCTTCCCCAAGAGGAAGCTGGGTAATCAAAGAAATTGTTAGCACTATGAAGTGTTTGGAAAATTTGGATACTTCGTAGGCGATCCATGTGTAGGGCTTTCTTGACCCCTCTATTAAGAGGGAAGTCTAACACATGTTGTTTATAGTCCTGCATATCATGCATTTGAAAAATTGAGATTAAATCTCACTAAAAAAATCATCATTAATTATTTGCATGATCAAAATTTAGGGTTCAATTTTATCTTTGACCGAAACCTCTATGAGCCTCCGCTCAAAGAGGGGCGGCTGTTGACACCTAAATTTTGATTTTTTTATTTAATCATTTATTTCATAAAAAAAAGTAGGGACTAACCTTAGTCTCTATTCAAAAAATATTTATTTCATTTCCACATAGTTGGCATTTAAAGTAGTTACGTTTTGCATCTGATTGGATCGGCGGTAGGAGCGAACCGAAATTACAAACAAAAGATGTGGGCAATTGTAGATTCCAAGCGTTAAGATTTTCGTGGTTTCAGAGAGTTCGTTACTGCAATGCAGTTAGTATCTCAAGAGGAGATATGGATGGGATCTTGCAGTTATGCACAATAAAGGGAAAATCGTTACAAATCAAAATAATTTGACGGTTTCATATTTTCCCGGAGATACACGGGGGATTTTTTTAGAGAGAATCAAGAAAGGTGGGGAGACGACGTAAAAGAAAGGGAGATCTTCTCTCTAGAATTATCTCCCATGAAGCACACGGTCAAAGAGAGAGATTAAAAAGGGATACCCGCTGGTTCTCTTTTTTTGGGGGGGGGAGTCCATGGCCATTCCATAGTGGGGGAAAGAGCGTGAGAAGAAAAACGCCCAGAGAGAGAGAGAGAGGAAAAAAAGGGAGAGAAGGAAGCTGCAATATTGGAGGGAGAATTTCTTTCATTGGGGACTGGAGATCAGAGGCCCGAGAAGCATTTCCTCCTGCACTTGTCCATCGTGGCCTCTCCCATTGTGCCCAATGCCACTATGGTTGCCTTGGTAAACGTTTCCACGCTCCGAGGTCACTCTTCTCCAAGCTCTGACGTCGATCGCTTCAGCCGATTAGCCTTGCACCGACGTTGATCTGCCCTGCTCGTGATGCTGTCCCATTGACAACGACGCCCTTGTGACGAGTTTAGCCTGCCTCGATCCTAGACCTGATCAAGTGTGTTGAATCTCATTTTTGCAGGTGTTCGATTTCCTTAGGCGAGTCAACCAGCCATTTGCATTGACCAGTTTCCCGTGAACACCTTATCCAGCGGTGTTAAGTTCAAGAAAAGTAATTCATCACTTAAGTGCAGGCCACGGGGGATCACGGCGTGCCTCCTTTTGTATCCGTGCCTCCCATATTATGATGTCATGGGTGTCTTAACGTCAATTGATGGGTGACTCATGCTAGGAGACATTACACACTTGAAAGAGTCAACGGCAGAGACCTCTCTTGCTTGCTCAATCATTCGTACCTCATCTTGCAGAACCATTTACGCCTGTTTCTAGTCCAAGCGGTGGACTTGTTCTTTTTTTTTTTTTTTAGATTTTTTGCCCAGTCTAGCAATTATGTGGTGAGTTTTCCTGATTTTGCTTTATGCCTGCAAAATAGTACTTTTTTTGGCCAGGGATAGTGGGGTTCTGGAAGCAGTTGCAACGTGCCTACTCCTTAGAAGAAGAACCGACTTCGTCAATTATCCTCATCGTGCCATCGTGGACTATTGCCACGGCGCTGTCACTGCCTAGCAAACTGTCGACCAGTCCTCAAGCCATGCGTCCGTCGGTTTCTGTTCAAATTTGGAAAGTTAAATCTTTAGAGTAGGTAAAATATATTTTTTTGGTTTGAATTGAATATTTAATTATCCTGGCATCGTTATTTAACGAAATCTATTTTGAGCCACGAGTGATCCACTAGGAAATCTTTTCCTAATTCGCAACCGTATAGATGGCTTTGATTCTATCTATAACGCTTTAAATAGAATCATCACATAGCGGGTATTTCGAACTCAATATGTTGATCTATAAGGCCTTAGATCAAATAATTGATTCGAAATAAATTACGAACTATTCAAGATGGTTTATTTGCTTTCCATATTTAAACCAATTTGATTGCGGATTGCTATATGAATATTATTTTCATGCATGTTTTAAGCACTTAAAATATTTTGCATATAGATAGTTTCCTTATAGATTAGATTGTATATCTTTAGATATAATTGCATATTTAATTGAAATTGCATTCTTAGGATAGAATTTTATAGATTATTTTCTATTTAGATAAACATTGCATTTTAAGATAGAATTTGCATGTCGAGGTAACTTTGCAGGTTTAAAATAGCACATTCTAGATAGGATTGGATTAGGCTAGATTTCGTGCATAATCTAGGTTAAGTAACCACTCCTTCTAGGTAATTTAATTAGTTTTTTAATTAAATCCGAAATCAATAAAAATATCATGAGCATATCATCTTTATATTTTCCATCATCGCATGTTAGGCTTAATTCCATTTAAATTGCATGTCATATAGAGTTAGTTATATAGTTTAATTAAAGCCGTATGCATTCTTAGGATATATTGCATTTATTTATGTCATTGCATTAGAATAATTTCATGCATTGCATGTAGTTTACTTTTCATTAAAAAAGTAAAAATCCAAAAAATAATTTCTTGGCGCATGCTCCTTGTGATTATTTGACATCTGGATCTCCATTTAATTGGTTATGCACTCACATGATAACCTTTGTTAGTGACTTAGGTTTAAACCAATTAATTTTGCTTTCTTAAATGATTTTCATGAAATAAAATGGTACCGAAATGGCGTTAGAGTAATCTAGTGTAATCAAGTCTCCGAACTCATTTAATCTTTGGTTCGTAGGAATAAAGTATTTCTCTCGATACTTTATTTAGTGTCTAATCAGCTACCATAAAATGATTAGTGACGACTCCAATTTGAAAATCTTTTTCATGTTAAATATTGAACCTAAGTTGCGATTTGGTAGAGCTTGGGAGAGCTCGGTCTCGGTTAGTTAATTCATTTAATTAATCTAATAATCCATTAACCTGAAATTTCTAATTTTAGGTCGCGACAAAGATCATTTGATTCATGTTTTATAAATTAATTTTACATTTTTTTAAGTGTTTTAAGTATATTAAGCTCTAGCGATTTCTATGTTCTTCTTTATTATAGTTGCTGTTTTCCTTATGAACTACTTTCGTCCACGTAAAACTAGTAAAAGAGTTCTACGAAATGCATTTAAGTAACTTAACATAAACTTACTCATCTGCATCCATCAAAATTACAGTGTTATAGCGATTTTTCTTGCCAAAGGTAGGCATCTCATAATGAACTTAATGTGTTTAGATTTATCATTATACTGCTACATCTACCTGAGTTTTTTCAGGTTAAAGGAACTTTGCAATTTTTTCCAGCATTGTTTTCTTTCAGGTTTTTACTATGTTCTGCACACTTATTATTTAAAACGGATTCAAATTTTCCCTTAGGAAAATTTTTTCAGATCATAAACCTATTATACTTGTGCAAATTCAACCTTAAACATTTCAATCGTGCTAATTCAATTATAAACATATAACGATTTGCCAATGTAGTCTATCTGAATAATATTGTTTGGAAATTACTAAATGTTGGCGTCTTACGTGACATGCCCGGTGTTGTCGACGACAATTTTACTACTTTTACATATTTTTTTCTATTTTTTCTGTTTTCCATTTTTTTTTCATTTCTTTGTGCTTTTTTTACAACTCTGAGGGCTGAGGTCAACGGTTGACCTTGGCCGCCACAGGTGAGGTCCGGATGAGGACGGCGGGCCCTCACTTGTTGCCACCGAGGGCGCTGTAACCCTCGCCAGCCATGGGTGAGGGCCTTCGCACCCTCGTCATGATCCAGGCGAGGGTTGCGGCCTCTACTGGATTTGGGCCTCTACTGGATTGGCAGAGGGCTAGAGGTCCTCACTCAAACCTAGCCTATGGCTAATGCTAGCAACCTCGCTACCCACAGTTGAAAAAAAAAAGAAAGAAAAAGAAGAAAAAGAAAAAGAATAGAAGAGAAAAATCACAAAAATTAAAAACATTATTAAATTTGTTCATCAAAAAGCGTATGACTCAGTGGGCATAAATTTTCTGACTAAAAAAAAAAGGCACAAATTTAGGATTTTTTTGTGTGTGGTAATTTTTCGTTTTTGTCTTGCCGTCAATAGTGTGGCTTTCTTTTAGCGTGAAACTTATGACAATTTTACGTGCTCAGTCAGCCACATTATTAATCGACACATAGAACTCTGCGAAGACACGTGCATTGTGCTTTCCCTTTCGTCCGTAACACGTGAGATGTGCTTCACCCGTCGCACTCGGGGAGTAATCAACGGTCATCCGAGGATTCGCGACTTCTTAAGCTCAATTGAACATGACCTATAAGTAGTCGTATGCTCTCGTCCTTCAAAAGCCTGCAACACAAAATGGATTCTCTGCTTCAAGACCTGAACTCCACCCACTTGTATGGAACGATCCTAGCCATCCTCATCCTATCCATCCACGTATGGTTCAAGTCGAGCTCGTCTCGCAAGGTCAAAACGCCACCTGAAGTTGCCGGTGCATGGCCCGTCGTAGGGCACTTGCCCATACTAGCGAAATCCCAACATCCTCACAGGACCTTCGCGTCCATGGCCGATGAGTACGGACCGATCTTCACTGTCCGGGTCGGGTCGTTCCCGGTCGTGGTGGTCAGCAGCTCCGAGGTAGCCAAGGAATGTGGCACCAAGCACGACCTTGCCCTCGCGTCTCGTCCACAGCTGTTGGCCACTGAAGTAATGGGCTACAACTATGCCTTTTTCGGGTTTTCTCCTTACGGTCAGTATTGGCGCGAAGTGAGGAAATCGCCACCTCGGAGCTGCTCTCTAACCGGAGAATCGAGTCGTTGGTCAACCCCATCGTGGCCTCAGTGACGGATATCGCCATTAAAGAGTTGCACAAGCTTTGGACTGAGAAGAAGAATGATTCAGGTACTTTATTGTATTAAACGATTCAACTACTGGTACGGAGAAACAAGCAAAGCTTTTTCAGTAAACATAGGAGTGTGTTCTCCATTTAAAAACCCTATCCCTATCCCTGTCTCTACCACAGGCCACATCTTGATTGACTTGAAGCAGTGGTTTGCAAACTTGTCTCTGAGCATTGTCCTTAAAGTCGTAGCCGGTAAGGGCCACTGCAGTGGCGTCACCACGGCGGACGAGGAAGAGGAGCAGCGGTGGCACCATGCCTTGTTGGAATTCTTGCAGTTCCTAGGGGTCTTCACGGTGGCGGATGCTCTCCCTTTCTTGAGATGGTTGGACTTGGGTGGCCATGAGAAGTCCATGAGGAGGATCGCCAAAGAATTGGACACAATCCTAAGTGGCTGGTTAGAGGAGCACAAAGGGAACAACAAAAGTACGAGTGAGAAGAGCGGTGATCGAGATTTCATGGACGTCATGCTTTCGACCATCGATGGCAAGGAAATGGGAGGTTACGATGCTGATACAGTTGTCAAAGCTACATGCTTGGTACGCCTTGTTTTCCCACTCTTAAAATCACTGCTTTATACGTTTCAGTCCTTGTTTTCCGGCTCCTAAAATTTCGTAGTATCGGACTTTTACTGCTCCTTATTTGTGTCACAACAGTGATTAAGATTGCAAGGCGATGTTCCACTCGACCGGCCGGCCGACCGACCAACCGACCTTCACGCCTTATTCGACATGCACTTTTGTTTCGAATTGTGATCTGGTCTAGTTAGTCTTCATATCTCAAACCTGCAAATAATATTGTATTTCTTGTTTGAAGGCCATCATATCAGGTGGTACGGACACTGTGATGATCACCCTAACATGGGCGGTCTCTTTGCTGCTAAACAACCTTCCCATTTTGACGAAGGCTCGAGAAGAACTAGATGCTCAAATTGGTAAAAAAAGATACGTGAACGAATCAGACATCGCCAACCTAAGTTACCTCAATGCCATAGTGAAGGAGACCCTGCGTTTACACCCGGCCGGCCCGCTTGCCGTGCCACATGAATCGACCGAAGATTGCCTCATCAATGGGCACCACGTCCCTAAAGGGACGAGGTTGATCTTCAACTTGTGGAAGATCCAAACCGACCCAAGGGCATGGCCAGAACCCATGGAGTTTAAGCCCGATAGGTTCTTCCAAAAAGATGTTGACGTGAAGAACCGTAATTTCGAGTACTTGCCATTTGGAGTTGGTAGGAGAATTTGTCCCGGGATGTCCTTTGGCCTTCAATCGGTGCACTCTATGCTCGCTAGGTTCCTGCACGCGTTCGAGGTATCGACTCCAAATGATTCCCCGGTGGATATGTTGGAGGGATTCGGAATAACGGTCGATAAGGCGATGCCGCTTGAGGTAATGCTCGCACCAAGATTGCCAACGAGGTCTACGAATTTGCGTGAGAAACAAGTTAGATGGGTAAGTTACTATCAAAAGTTAGATGGGTGAGTTACCATTAAATAAATTGGCTCTCCATGCCTATCCTTTGTCCGATCATTAGTAGTTGCACGTTCGGACAGTCGGTGACCTAGATCCAGTTTGTGTTTCGTGAATAAATAGGAACGGAGTTGGTGCTTCACTAGAAAGTCATTCTATCTGTTGCTCTGATTATCTAATTGTTTTTTTTCTTTTTCGATTGTATCTAATTTGCATGAGTAAGAACAATACATTTCGACTGTTCTTTACCAGATTTTCGGTTTCGACACAGCTACTGGGACTCTCTAATAATTTATGCATGTGGAAGACTTCCGGTCAGGAGTAATCTAGAACGTTCGGAATTCCGTTAGATCTAAATTTTAATGTGAAGCAGGGAAAATTATCAATTTAGTCCTAAAGTTATTATACTAATATTAATTTAGTGTTGAACATTCTAATTAATGTAGCCTTTTGGCCAATTGCCATGTGGCTCTCTACAAGCTATCTATGTTAGTGTGTCACGTATGATGCCGGCGATGATTAGACGCCACGTCAGTAAATTTTTTTTTGCAACAATTGAGATGAAGGACTACATTAGAATTTCAAGTAGAAAATTTAGAACTAAATTAAAAAAATTCAAAAATTTAGTACTGAATTGATATTCTTACAATAAGTTCATGATTGATTTAATAATTATGTGGCGTGTGGTCTATTCTACCACTCGTAGAAATATATATTACCTTGCTGTTCTCCATGGCTAACCATCTCGCATATAAAGTTCTCCTTTTCCTTCATTTTTTCCTGCTACGGAGCAGAGTCAAGCGTGCCTTAATTGAAAGAGAACAGAAAACGCCATTCTTCAGATGGTTTTCGAATCTGATCAAGCTCTTATCAGATAACCCTTAACCTTAATTCAAACTCGACCTAATGAAGGTTGTAAGTGCTCCTCCTGGTCAAGCAAAAAGGAGGCGGAACATGTAGAAAGTTTTCGATGATCGCATATTCGTTAACCGGTCGGACTGCTGGATCAAGAAAGGAGAGTTCCACGCGCAATCTCGTAAAAAAGTGAGTATGTGTTGGTTCTTAGTTGGAATGCATTGAAATTTTCTGGAGATCTCTACAACACCAAGTTATTAAACCCTTCAGCCCCATCAAAGAAATCGAGCATCAAGATTTAGAGACTCAGAGATTCAACCAAGATCTACCAACTCTGACCGAGCCCAATCCTTGGTCGTGATTCACAACACCTCCGGCGTTCTTCCAGTCACCGCCGCCGCATCCAAGCATTCTCACCACCGAACTCCCCACATCGGACACCATGAATTCCCCTCGTTGCCGTTCTCGTTAGAGTCAAAGTTCCAGATTAGATAATTCCTCAAACTCAATCTGAACATTTAAATTCCTAAGTTGGATTATCTTGATCCTAACATGATTTGGTTTGAGATACCCCGATTTGGAAATTTCCTTTGTCAAATGGCGAATAAAAGTTGAGGTTTCGATCTTTAAAACCTAAGACAAGATCCCTGATTATCATTATTTCAGATTTTGAATGTGGCAAATACCTGATTATTTGAGCTTGAATATTGCATATTATAAATTTAAGGAACTTTCTTATTTTGAACAAATACAAAAAAAAACAAAAAAATTGCATTGCATTTAGCATAGACTGCATCCACTTTTATCTTTCAAATTTAGAATTGCATATTAAGGAACCATTTAGTAATTAGAAAGTTACCTATATATAAGTTATTTCTTGATTTAAATTAGGTAATCACATATTTTAGGTAATTTCCTATTTGGTTTTAAATTAAATTAGGGCATGCGCGTCTTGTCTGTTCTTTCATTAACATTTTGCATAATACTTGAGTACTCGACATAATGGAGCTTTGCTTTCAATTTGCTTAGCGCATCAATGTTTTTCAATCTCTTCTAGCAATTTATTTAGGGTCGCACTTTTTCCACTCCTCATTAGACTCATATACTCCCTTCTATAGTGTTCTGACCATTTTACCCCTTGTTTTTTTTCTTTTTTTCACTTAACACATTTACTCAAATGTGGGCTCATTTGTTCTATTTTTTCTTTTCTTTCTTTTTTCTTCCTCTACTCCATCCTGATGCTCTGTTTCTGTGCTTCTCATCTTCTCTTCTTCATTCCTCGCACATGCAAATCTGAAGCTTCGTCACGAACTCTGGTACTTGATCCTATTTTCATGCTTACAGACGAGTCACCGCGATTCTTGATGCTCCAAGACTCATGACGTTGCTAGTGCTCAACGAAGTCCTGCTCTTGCGTTCTGTGATCAACTCCACTCTCCGTCGTAAGACCGTCTTGTTCACCCTTCTCCGTCCTCTGTTGGTTCTATGGTTTCTTTCTTCTAACCTGGTTCTACACTAACGAAGAGTTCGATAGAATTCCCACTTATATTTCGATACACTGAAAAGAGTATATGGAGAGTTTTTAAGGAAATAACATAAACATGATATCGAATATAATTAATCAAGGATACGCAATATCAAAGGAGATACATGCATAATTCTAACAGATGTGCAGAATAAACTAAATATCTTAATATTGCTAACAGGATTGAGTTTATATTAGATCATAAAAAGTTTGATCCAAATTGACACACTTAACCTATTTTGACTCATTTCTATGTAATATAAATGTGGTGACCAATAACCGACTCAATTAACACCCGATCCGACTCATATTATAGTTTAACACTTTTATATTTAACTCAATCTAGGAAAACTTATATCTAAGCTGAGGTGAGAGTATGGAGTGAGCGATCATGAGATTGAGAAGGGGCAAGAGAGAGTTACAGAAGTAAGTTGGATCTGAATAAGTTGTGAACTCAACACCAATATTATTTTTGATTTTGTCATTCTAAACTTATTTATAAGTCATTTACTGAATATAATTAATTCATATAACAATTTAGTCTATTGAAATATGAATTTATAATTAATTTTGAAAAGGTATCTTAAATATCAATACCATCAGAAAGTAAGGGTCTGTTTCGTAACGTTTCTGTTCGGTAACGTTTCTGTTCCTCTGTTTCTGTTCCCGGGAACAAAAAAGGAACAGAAACATGTTTGGTAACGCAAATAATTCTGTTTCTGATTCTGCTCCCGGGAACACTTTTGGAGCAAAAATCAGAAACAAAAAAAAGTTTTTCTCAAAAAAAGAACACTTTTTTAGGATCACTTTTCAAAGATGGACTTCTCAGCCTCTTCCCACGACACTTTTTTAGGATCAATTTGGACAAAAAATCAAAAATTTTACGTTACTAAACGGATTCTGATTTTGGACAAAAAATCAAAAATTTATGTAGTTACTAAACGCATTCTGATTCTCTAAAAGAACAGAATTTTTCAAGAAAAGATTAGTGGTGTCCGGTTCGTACGGATTATCGGAGAAAGGAGTGGGAGAAGGCCGACGAAACTGTTCCAACGCACAGCCGGAAGGAAAGTCAAAGAAGGAAAAGAAACAAATAATAAAAAAAAGGGTCAACTAATGGGCCCCACATTTGAGTCAGTGTGCACAATCGTGCAAATGTAAGAAAAAAAAGCTAGGGATAAATGGCCAGAATAGTATAGAAGGGAGTGTGGAAGCCAAATAAGGAGTGAAAATATTCGAGGAGTGCAAATGGCGTGACCCTTTATTTAATGCTTCATTTCGAGTGTCACATCTTTCTTGCCTAGCCACATGCTCACCCTTCACATGTTGGTGATTTAGCTTTAAAATTAACCAAAGACTACCTTGTCGAAAAAAATTTAATTTAGGTGAATGGATTATCAAGTTAATTAAGTGAAATTATTAACCTAGTTCGAACTCTCCCAAGTTCTACCAAATCGCAACTTAGGTTCAATGTTTAATCATGCAAAGATTTTTAACATGGAGTCGCACTAATCATTTCTTGGTAGGTTGATTAGAAAACCTAAGTAATCTAGTTGAGAACTAAATACTTCTGCGAAACAGAGATTTTAAGTTCGGACTTGTTACATAATTTTTTGAATTAATGCCCTTTCGGTACCAATTTCATGAAAAATGTTTGATTTGGCAATTTCGATGAATTTTGAATTGAAGTTCAAATGTGCATTTTTTTTGGTTTTCTTTTGTTAAATGTGATGCAAATACAATCTAACTATATGACATGTGAAATGTAATGACGTGGCAAGGACTATGCTATATGCATGACGTAGCTGATATGACTGGCGATATATGCATGATGTTTAATATTATATGCTATGCAAAATGAATGACCCTTTTTAGGGTATTTTTTTATTTTTTTTTTTATTTTTTTGATTTTGGATGTATTATAAAAGAATGCAAAATCACCCAAAGCAAACAAAGATGTGAAGAGAGAGCAGGTAAAGTAAAACTACCCTAAGGACAGTGAAAATAAAAACCGCAACTCGTCGGGTGAATAATTACAGACCAATTAAATAAAACCCGAGACATGATCGGGAATACAACAAAAATGGACCGGAATGGACATCGGTCAAACACCCGTCACAAACTTGTGGGTCGGGAATACAACAAAACGGACCGGAATGGACATCGGTCATCCTCCAGTCTTCAAAGCATCGGGTCGAAAATCAAATGAAAATAATGAACTATCCAATCGAACATGCACAATCACCAATGAGTTGAGACAATTCAAATGCTCAAAAAAAGTTTAACACGTTGCTGATTAAACTTCATTGAGACCATTTTTTACATTTTCCAATGCATTAACACAAAAAATACGAATTAAATCATACTGTCCATGAACATGCTTAGGGAGAAAGCAGAACCATAAATACAAAAGAAATAATGAAATGTATGCAAAATTTCTGAGATTTTTTATGTGGATGGGAAAATGTGTCGTGACAACTTTCATGTTTTGCATTTTATTGAAGAGACACTCATTTTCGTGTAGAAAATGGTCTTTCATGAGAGCTCAGCAGCAAACAAACAAATTTCACTAAACCGACATACTTCAGGATTAAGCTCAAATGGACACTCAAATCTCAAAATAATGCACCAAAATTTCCAGTCTACTAAACAAGACCAATGAACAACTTTCATGTTTTGTGAAGTTTCAAAGAAGACTCTAAACATGAGATAACTACGAATCAATATGACCACGCACAGAAAAACACTCAGACTCAAGGGACACCAACAGAATTGCATGATTTCATTAAATACATTAAAATATGAAACGTGCATGAATATTTTTTTATTTTTATATGTTATGTATCAGGATGTCATGAATAAATGTCATGAAGAGGTCTTTATGAAACGAGTCTAGAATAACCCATGGAAAATCATTTAGCATGAAGGTCAGATCAGAAAAATTCCATCTCAGGTTCTGATCACCATATTTCCAGATTCTGCTATCAATTCGGGACCTTTTTGACATAGCAAACGACGTCTATTTTCGCGCCATAATATATCAAATCGAAGATCTCAAAGTTGTCTACAAAAGTCCAGAAGATAAGTTTCCAAGATCTTGTCATCTAGGCATGAAAAATGCGGTTGCAAGACCACTGGGTATGCTGATCCGAAAATAAAAACTTGTGGTCTTGCACCTCAACGTCAACCACCATCAATAAGCAATACAAGTTCAGCATATTTATGACATATACATCGGTTGCAGCAGCAAATGATCACTGGTCACCCCCAATCTCCTCTCATTTAGGCTCAAATAATCATCCACTCACAATCCTTACCATACATACGACTACAAGGTTTGAGAAAACTACCTCTCGTGACGTGGTGAGTTGCGTTGATAATGAACCCGGGACGGTGGCACGACGAAGGGAGAAATGTTCCGGCCTCCTCCTCCCTTGCTCTCCGTGGTCGCTCTTCGGTTTTTTTTTCTGTTTTTTTTTAAGATCACTCTTATTTTTTTCTCAAAATCTCAATCCTTCCATATTTTTTCTCTCTTCCTCCCCCTCTTGGGTCACTTCTTCAAAATTTGCTCAAGACCACCAACTTATAGGCCTCCTCCCTTCTTTCTTTCTTCCTTTTTATTTATTTAGTGGAAGACATCTTTTTTCTTTTTCTAATTTTTCCACTAACTTCTCTTTTATTCTTTTATTCTTTCTTTTTCTCTTAATGGAAGACATCTTTTTCTTTTCTAATTTTTCCACTAACTTCTCTTTTCTTCTTTTTTCTTTCTTTTTCTTTCTTTTTCTCTTAATGGAAAACATCTTTTTTTTGTGGTGGAGGACCATCCATTTTTTATTTAGTGGAAGACATCTTTTCTTTTTCTAATTTTTCACTAACTTCTCTTTTCTTCTTTTTTCTTCTTTTTTCTTTCTTTTTCTCTTAATGGAAAACATCTTTTTTTTGTGGTGGAGGACCATCCATTTTTTTATTTAGTGGAAGACATCTTTCTTTTTTCTAATTTCTCCACTAAGTTCTCTTTTATTTATTTACAAAATGATCCCTCAATTTTTAGATATTTGCATTCTAGTCCTTGAAATCTTGAGTATTTGCAATTGAGTCCCTGAGATTTTGAGCATTTGCAATTGGGTCCCTGAGATTTTGAGCATTTGCAATTGGGTCCCTGAGATTTTGAGCATTTGCAATTGAGTCCCTGAGATTTTGAGCATTTGCGATCGGGTCCCTGAGATTTTGAGTATCCGCAATTCAGTCCCTGAAGAAATTTTCACAAATGTTCGGCGCATTTTCCCCATGTCTAGTCCAATCACCTATCAAATTTCAGCTCAAATCCACCGTCGTTAGCCTTATGCAATGCAGAAAAATTAAACATGGAATGCATGAAAAATTATTTTTGGCGAGAATCAATTCTCATTTTTATGCAAAATAAATAAAAAAAATCAAAAATCAAAATTTAGGTGTCAACACTACTGGCCAAAGGCTTTTGGCTAGGAGGGCTTTCGGAAAGGCGGAATCAAGTTCCCGTGTCCATGTTATGTCAGTGATAACATGCTTTACATTTAGTTGGGTTAATCAACCTAATAAATTAAGGAACTTTTACTAAATCATTGCATTTTCTACTAATTGTAGCGACTTTTAACCTAAATTTAAATTAAATTACATGTTCTTTATTGGAACTATTCACATCATCATGGGCCTTGCTTTTTAATTCAAAGCGGAATAAGCCAGTCAACTTCGACACAAAAGAAAAAAAAAACAGTACCAAACTCATAAGTCACCTTGCCCCACCCATGCATAACAGTTACTCATCATAAAAATAAAAAACAACGCTAAAAGAGTTGAGAAAGAAAGAAATCCAATTGTTTCTTTATTTCTGATGCCCCGAATCTATAAATCTGTACAGAGTTCATGACTTTTGATTTCTTTTACTGAAAGAGTTATGCACATTTTTGCCGGCGCTCACAACATCCATAATGAAGCATCCTTTCTAAGTGTCCCACCTGAATATAATGAATATTGCCCACCTTGATTGTCTTGCCACAAACACATCGCTCACACTCAGAAAGTAATGGTCGGTCCTATGAAACTTGGCGAAGTATACATTCAAGCCATGGAAATACAGAGGCCAATTCGCACAATTGTTGTTGCCATGGCTGCCAACATGATTGCAATCTGTGTCGTCACTTATATTCATGCAGTGCCTTGTACTTAGGCCAGTGACAGAACATGTTATCAAAGGCTATGTGTCCCTAACTGGCCGCTTCTCCATCCCAAGATCGAACTCATCAGTGGCCTTATAGAGGGTTGAGTGGTCACAATAGTCACATTAGGGGAGCGGATCTTCATCTTGGATCTCGACTGGCTGGCGTTTGACCTCGTGGGCCCTCTCGCGTCTTCAGCGGTTTTGCCCAGGAGGAAGTTACAGTAGTTAAGGTTTTTCGTCATCCGAGCTTGTTTATTTTGGTCCAATGGTTCTGGCAGGGAGGATGATCCGGCACTGCTGCACTCCGGAACATTTTTTTGTAGGGGAAGAGCTGTGCATTTTCTTGATTTTGTTGCTGTGGTTATTTGTTGGTGGGAGGTTTCAAGGGAGGCAGTGGAGATGCTGATCCTGATGCAAAGATTTCCTCTGCAATATGGAACGAGCATGAGCGGTGAGTAACACCGATCTTTGATCTTCTTTGTTAAGTGAAACAGATGAAAACAAACACGATGTGACCTGTATCACACATGCAAAATAATTTACTTTTGGGTTCAAGAAAACTAACCAGAACTATGAATGCTCTTGCAACTCAAAGTTGGCCCTTGGTCTTGGAACAATCTGGCTCTCTTCTTCGAAGATGATGAACAGAGAGGAGAGATCAGGGGCAATGAGTAGGGCTTCGAAGCAGAAGTGGACCTCGAAGGAGCTGAGAACGTCAAAGGTGTGGTAAGAAGAAGAAGGAAAGTGGGGTCCAAAAGGGAAAAAAGAAGAAACAAAATAAAAAAGAGGGACCAAATAAAATAAGGGGATCAGTTTTGTATAATTATAATTGAAGTGGATTGTCAAAGTCAAAGAGGAGTGGAAGAAGCGCTACCTTTTCATAATTGTTATTACTATGGTAACTCTAAAAGAATTTCACATAAGTGAAATGTGTAAGAGTAGGGAAGCAGTCTTAATATAAAATAAGTTTCAGACGAAGATTATGTGATTTTTGAACTTTACTCCAACATAAGTGAAATTAAGTGAAGCCAGAGGATTTATTATACTCCACCGGTTACCGCTTGAGGAGTTAACCCTAATAGCGACCTCCAGTTTTATTCATTCATGCCACTCCGTTCCGTTCCTTGTCTCTCTCGCATTCTCTCTATCGCGCGCAGAAATCAATCACATAATCTCTCTCTGCGATCTGTGTTCGTGTCTGTCTTCTCCTCGATATTGAGAAGATTGCTTCAAACCGGATCCGGACCATGAAGTAGCGTGCTAGGGCCTCAAAGTAGAAGGGGATCCTGAAGGGGAGCAAGGATCTCCAGAATCTCCAAACGGATCCTCTTACTTCTTGCAGCGCTTGTAAGCCCTCCTTCTTTCAGATTGGCTGAGATTGCCGTTGTCTGATCTGATGAATAAGATCTGTAAGGTTGAATCGTCTTTGCCTTTTAGGGTTTTATTGGAACGTCTGATTTTTTGCTGCGTTGTTGCGGTGATCCGTGTAAACTCGAGTTGATTGCCACGTTTTGTGATGCTCGGATGTTTCTAGGTCTGAAAAAGAAAAGATGTCTTTCACAATCTTAATATCCGGCATTTGCTAATGTGCAGAGACAACCATCAAGCAGATCCTGTTCACATTCTGAACTTTTCCCCAGATTCTGCATGCTATGTGGGGATAACTTCCCAGAGGGTGTGGTGCACCACCACCTGAATATATGCAGCTCAGCTTGTATGACATCTTTTGAACCCTACTCTAATTTGTTTTGCTTGGGGGAATTCTCTCTTCCCTTTAAGGAAATGAATGATGATCGATCAGCCCTTTGCTTAAATTGACTCACTTCCGGTTCTAGAACGGAATAGGCCCTTTAAAATCGTTAATCACTTACAAGCGTTGCATGTTCTTTGTAAGTTTATCTACAAACATAGACAAAAAAATGTTGTTTACCTCTTTGTGGACTGAATGGAACCATATTCTATTTAGAAATCAGTCCCATTCCATGTCTGCTCTTAAGAAGCACCTTGTAAAGATTGTCAAGGACAAGGCCTCGACTTTTAAACATGTAGATGACACCCCTTATAACCGGAGGACACAAGTCAGCTGGGGCTTCTCCCCATGTATTTTTATTTGGCAATCAGCTGCTGTGCGTCTTCTCCGTTAGTTTTTTGGGTGTCCTTCTCCCCCAATTCCTTTTTGTTTGATCACTCTTGACACCATTGCGCCCGTCATGACATTTTCTAGTGTCGTTTCATGTGTGAGGTTGTGTGGTCGGGTCTCTCTTTTTGTAATCCGTGCTTTGTTTTGTTAATATACTTCTTACATTTACAAAAAAAAAACATAGACAAAAAAGAAAAAGGTTATTTTAGAAAGAATGGCATCATTCTTCATGGAACGGCCTCCTTATTGGCAAATGTGTAAACACAGCGGTGTAATATTTTTCTTTGTGATTAATCTTTATTCTAAAACCCTCTGTATATAGGAGGTTTACCTCATTAGAATCCTCGAGGGCAACAATTAAGAAAGAGTTTACATTACACTGATGGAAGCATTCAATTAGCAAACTTATGAAATCCCCATTTAGTGGAAATAGTTTAATGCTGGTTGTCGTTTATTCTATTGCCCTAGCACTTCATTATGGACATTTCATATTTGTGTTGGTCATCTTATTGATTTCTCATATCCTTGAGTTTCTTCTCATCCTTATACTAGCTTTCCAACTTTTTGTGGTATAAACGTAATGCGTATGTAGCTTTAAAATGACATTGATCAATGATATAACTGTGCATTAACTTCATTGGCAATTTGCCCCTCCCATTCTAGGCATTTAAGGCCTGTACTTTTGTGTCTTGCCCTTTCTATCGGTTCTTATACTTCATTACTTTCATGGAGTGCTTCTCAAACAAATAGTATGATTTTGCCGAAGCTTTGTGATTCGTAATTATCTGAGTGACGTTTTCTTTTCAGGGAATAACTCTAAAGGAAGATGCTGTTGGTTTTGGCCATGGCTTTGATTGAGGAAATATGCAAGCGAGAGCATAAAGTATACTAGAAAAAAAATGCCGTAGAGTACCGGTTTCTTCACTTGTGGTTCAACCACATGGGCTTGTTGATCCACAGGATCAGATATTAGGTTTTGCAATGGTCTGGTCTTGACCTTTTTCCTTCCTCCTTTGTGATCAGATTGTCCATCTTGGAAGTCTAAGGTCATCTTGCCTTCTTTTTGGCTTCTATGCTGTGCATTTCTACCTTCAGTTCGGACATGTGATGAGCCTATTGGGTCAATAATAAAGCAAGTACATACATTTTCACATTTCAAGGTAGGATTATTGGATTCACTGCAATATAAGCCTATTAGGCCAACAATAAATTTGTACTCCACGACATTATTTTCTAATATATTGTGGTGAAAATTGTTCCTTAATTTCATATCCATAGTTTGAAACCAAGTCATTTGTGATTTTACTTCCACATATGTTTGTGGCATGGCAGTTGCTTTTCTTTTGTATTACTGCAAGCCCTAATTAATGGTGAAAATAAATCGTCCATAATAAAATAGTGCTCATGCTAATTGTTCAAGAAGTTTGTGATTCAATGATTTTCTCTGGGTTATCACGTTGCTATTTAGGGAAGTCTAGCCGGTATTGTACATTGAAACCTTGGGTATTTAGAAAACCTATTTGCTTATTATTTGGCCTTTTTCTGTTGCTTCAAGAGTCAGATTCATGTATTCTTTACAATGTTATTGTAGCCTTTATCACATTGCAATTACTTAACCTTTTGGAGACAACATACGAGTATTATGCTTACTTTTATTTAGCTTTACGTACTGATTGTCTATATGGCCCTTGTGATTTTTGGGTTTAGCAGAAGTTGATTCCTCACTCTTTGTTGATTAGGTTGTTGTTAGTCGACAATATATATTGAAAGGCATAAAACTAATATTCTTTTTCTTTGGTAGGAGCTAAAGTTCAAGATTGTTCGAATAAACAAAGGGATCAATCAATCAATAAATCATGTCTAGCGAGGAATGCAGGAGGAGCTCTAGGATGTCTGAACTGGAAGCTAGAAATGCATAGCATAGAAGCTAAAAGGAAGGCAAGATGACCTTAGACTTCCAGATGAAGAATCCGACCACAAAGGAGGAAGGAAAAAAGTGCAAGACCAGATCATTGCAAGATCTGATATCTGATCCTGTGCATCAACAAGCTCATATGGTTGAACCACAAGCGAAGAAAGTGGTACTCTACGGTAGTATCTCACTCGCATACTTAGTATAATTTGCATGCCTGTACTTTTGTGTCTAGCCCTTCTCTGTCGATTGTTATACTTCATTACTTTCCTGGAGTGCTTCTCAAACAAAAAGTATGACTTTGCCAAAACTCTGCGATTTGTATTTGTCTAAGTGAAGTTTTCTTTTCTGTTGGAGTTCGCTTTTCTTGTTTTGAGGATTAAGGATAAGAAAATATAGTCCGACAAGAGATTAGGTTTCGCGAATTGTATTGAATCTTATATAATATCCATTTCATAATAGGCTCAATTCTGGTGATGGGTTTTTTGACTAGTTGATTCTAGTGATTCTAAGAATTCACTGTTCTGAAAAATATAAAAGACATGATTTTCCATATTGGCATAATTCGTCAGTTGTTCGATATTACGAGAACCCGCAAATTAGTTGTCTAAATTTTTCCAATTGGAGTCGGATTTTTCTCTTTTGGGTAAGATAAGAAGTAAATTAACTATTTAAGGCTCAAATTATAAAGAGGAAGCCAAACAAAACCTCCTACCCGTGGCGACACTTGGGGGTGTAACAATTGGTGCAAAGGTGTAATGGCTAAACAAAGGACAAGGCAATAGCGCTTGCACGACTAATTACACAAGGCAAACTCAAATCAAAACAACCATTCAAGGGAGTGATATAACAAAAGCAGCTAACCAGCCCCCATTAATAAAAAATAGATGATGAAATGCCCTAGTTGACTTGCATCTACTTGTTAAAGTGGCTGTCTTCCATCTGATTAAAAGTGAGAGCCTTATCCTTGACAACCTTCTCTAGATGCTTCATAAGTGCCAACATGAAGAAGGAGCGCTCTCTAAAGAGAATGTGGTTGCGTTTAGTCCAAATGATATGACAAAGAGCACCAAACGAGAATCGAGCATACGCTGATAAAAGTGGCAGCCACTAGTATGCTGAATAGCCCACCAAAGATTATCCTGCCATGCACGATTTCGCCAAGCTAGACTATACTTCTCGGCCCAAAATAGTGCCAACTTGCATCGGTAGCCTATTGAGAGTGATTAGCCAAGGAAGAAAGCCACGCTTCGAGCCAATACAATGATCCCATATAAGGAGTGCCAACGGACAACATTCCCCTTACGCCGGATAAATTCCAAGCTGAAGAGGTAGTGAAGATGCTCGAATGATGACCCAAACATAGGAACCAATCACATCTCTCGAGGACAACCATAGGGACAACATTAGGTCAGGAGGTAATGGTCTCCAGAACATAAGATGGTTGCCAAACAGATGACAAGAAGTCAAGCACTGAGGCCTTCCTAGAAATTTCGAAAGAGTAGATGTCTCTATTCGCGAAGAGCTCATAGAGAGGTCCTCTATCGTGCCAAAAGTCAAACCAGAAATAAGCAGTGCTTGTGTTCCAATCTGCCAGGGAATTGAAGATGATAGTTCAAGCGAAGGCCTAGGATTTTCTTCAAGGCCAAGAGCAGAACATTGGTTTAGTAGCAACCCAAAAGTTTTTGTTCTTTAAGAATGTCAAATGTATCTACCTACACCAAAGCGACTCCCTATCCATGAATAAAACCCACATATGTTTTAGCATAGAGGCACAATTTCAGTTAAGGAACTGCGAATGCCCAAGCCACACTCTTCTTTAGGAAGATAAACATCTCTCCAAGGGACTCTAGCACCACCCATACCCAATTCTAATCCTTCCCATGAAAACCGTCTAAATATCAACTCAATTCGTGAAAGAACCGACATGAGAAGAGTAAAGACATTGGCTCAAAAAACATGTATGGCATGAAGGACCGATTTCATGAGTTGAGATGGCCCATAAAAGACAAAAAGCACTGTGACCATGATTGTGATCTAGCGGTAATGGAATCCACCAAGGAGCTACAATCTGCCTTGCTAAGTCTAGAAGCAATAATAAGCACACCGAGACACTGGAAGGGCATTGTACCTTGTTGAAAATCGAGGAAATGCAGTAACTGGCCCCGAAGTTCAAGAGAGTGACCCAAGAAAAAGATCTCACTCTTGTTGGGATTCAACTTCAAACCAGACCACGAGGAGAATTTGTTGAGACCCTCCTTTAGTTTGGCGATAGAGACCGTATTTGCCTCAGAAAAAAGGAGGACATCATTGGCAAAGAACATATGAGAAAGTCGTGGAGCTTTGCATTGCCAAAAGAACTTAAATCCAGGTTGTCGTGTTTGGGCATTGAGGATACTCGCAAAGATCTCCATAACTAGAGTGAAGAGGTAGGGAGACATGAGGTCTCCCTGGCAAATACCCTGTCCACTAGAGAAGAAACCCGTGGAGTTCACCACTAATAGTTACCAAGAACTTTGGAGAGGAAACTCAAGTCATGATAAGCTTAATAAATATTTTTGGGAAACCAAATGCTTACAAAGGCAACTTAAGAAATCCCCAATCAACCATATCATATGCCTCCTAAAAATCAACCTTCGGATTTTGTACTTTCTTTTATCAAAATTTTTGTTTACAAGTGTTTAGAAAATACCCATTAAATGGCCAAATAAAGAAAATCTGCTGTTTTCAAAGCATTGGTTTTCTTGTGCTGTGCATAATCAGAGGATAAAAAATAATTTTTCTTTGACTCATTAACAAGACCGTTCATCCATATGTGATAAAATTGGATAAAAATATTAATATGGAAATAATAACTAATCTTGGTGGGGATTTTGCAACAAGCACCACAGAAAATGAAAACACTCAGCCCAGACCACGAATGTATAATGAATATGCAAGATACCCTTTTATGTTCCGCTTTTTGTCGGAAAAAAGATATGGTAATGTTGAAATTTCTTCCTTTTGTCGTGGAAATTGGAATTAATTCTCCTAATTAATGAATTGTACTTGTCGATGATAAATCTTCTAAATTTTTGCGTGAATTCAGGAAAAAGAGAGTTTCCTTCATACAAAGGAAAAAATGAGGGCACAAAAGGAACTCATCTATAACATTGACTTTCTCTTCATCGTGCAACCCATCAAGAATAAAGAACTTGAAAAAGGAGGAGAAAGAAATAACGTCTCAACAAGTTCTGTACAGAATCTGTAGCTCAGCAAATTGCATGCCTTGCACACGGTTATCGTCCAGTACGTTTCCCTACGCACCACCTTCAAAACAAAACGCTCATTCCAAGTTTCCCAATTGTAATGAATTACATCATTGACCGCAATTTGTCTCACTCGGAGCATGTAACCGAAGGACTGTGGCAACATAAGCAGCTTCCATGTGAAAACATCTACCTCGTTGATGACTCAAATAAAAGTCCTCCATATAATTGTCGCACCCGATTCCTAGCAGAAAAGGGGTATGACACGGTTGTCCTTCTTCCCGAAGGACACAGCCTCAAAACACCCAAAATTCCCCTTCGATATCACTCTCGTTCTAATGGCAACCTAAAAAGATTGGGAAGCAAAGGGAATTAGCAACCACAGCTCAGTAAGTAGCGCGTATATCTTCTAAGCAGATTGAGCATGCACTATACATATTTACAAAACTATATGAGAAACTTGTTTGATTCAAATCCACAATATAACATACGTATGAGGTCAAAATCAAGTTTAATCTTTTCAGTAAAGCCTTATACATATCAAAGACACTCATTGTATTTGATATTTATTTGATACCAAAAGCGAGTTATATCTTTTCACAAAATCTTACACAAAACAAAGTACTCTTTCAAACCACATTCACAAATTCAAACATCAATGGCCAAGCCATTGATCAATCTCAAATCACATACGATGGTCCATTCCATCGACTAATATCGTGTCACATGTCAATGGTCCAATCCATTGACCAAACTTTTGTTCAAATATCTAACCTTGATCACGCATAACGCTCATGACAAGGCGACCAAGATTCCCTTGGTAAGGTCTCCACCTATAATGCCGGTGGCTCGGTCCACAATGGATATATTAAACTAGTATGCGCATACCCACAAACCACTCCTCATTCGGGTTAACAATGATATTGGGCACCCAATCAACATCCTCCAAAATGCACAATTCAAAACCATAATTGATATCAAAAATTGGTTTACAAATAGGATCATATCACATTTCACAATCCACTTTACCAAACACAAAGTATTTCATAAGGCATTTCACAATTCGATACGAGTAACTTTTCATAAACATATTCAAAATCAAGAGGTTTTTCGTAATTATTTTACAAAAAGGTTTTACAAGGTATATAACATTTCTCAACTTTGTTCATCAAACGGAGTACATATATATTTCACAAGAAGTTTCTCACACAATTTCAAAATCCAATTCATGGTCCTGTAACATGTTCAAAGCGCCTTTCATAAAACGTTTCTCAAACCATTCACTAATAACCAAGATTTGGTAAATGCCCAATCCATATTTTTGTGCAACAAATAAACTCTTTCATAACTCATAATGTATCGAATCTCTATAGCTTTCAAGACATGATTTTAGAATATTCATAGGAGAGATTGCACAACTCACCTGGAAATGCCTATGACAAAAAAAAAAGGTTACTCGAACTGTCGAACTCGCAATCCTATAAAATAATAGAGAAATAACTTCAAAGTCAAGCAAAATGCTATCTCACCTATGAATCGGCTAAACCAAGCTTACTCGTAACAAAACAACCCCTTCACACTAACAAAACTCTCTTTGAAGTCAATATTCAAAGTTAGCTGCAATACGGAACCTCAAGCGCAGAACTTTAGAATTTCACTCGGACTAAACTGTTACTTCCATTCGACTCTCGCCAAGTCCCACGGCTCCACAACACCCTTATCTACGATTTTCATGAAATTTCACAGTTTAACAACTCAAAAATTGGGTCTGCCATCAAACTTCATAGAACTTTGAAATTATGCCTTAATTTTGAAAACTATTCTGATTAACAAACAAAGGGCTAGAATCTTATTGAGCATTGCCATTTGAAGTACAACCGGCTTGGCAAAGTGCCTATGCTATGTACCCACACGAAACCCCTCTTTCCTTTAGTTCCTTCTTCATGAGCGAGCTCCCTCCTCTCCTCTTCTTCTCGTTTCCTTAATTTTTTTTTGTCACCAGTTGTGCTTCTTTTTCCCCTTTTTTACTCTCACTTATCTACTGAAGAAGAAAGAGTAAGTTTGGTTCTTGGGCTTTAGGCAACCTAGGCTAGGTTTTTGGTCTATCTATTACAATAATGATGACATACACATGATCCCATTACATCGACTAATAAAAAGATATTGATCTAGCGACAATCATACGATCATGACCAAGAGGATATTGATCACACAAAATTCCAACTAAAATTCCTCTTATTCTCTCCAACAATGCTAGAGTGATTGATTATTTTCCCTTCTTCACTTCATAATCACCGAACGAATCAACTCAATCACTAATGCCAACAACACATAAGGCTCACTTAATTAACTATAGGAGATTAAGAAAATATAATAAAGATAACTAAGGAAATTATGTTTGAAAATGATATATAGATGAGAGAGGGGGTATACCAAGTTATGTTTGGAAATAGTCAGGCTTTGCATTTTGTTCGATATAGCAATTATGTTTTTGAACGTGAATTATTGAATTGGATAATTATACTCATTTGAATTTGAAAGAGATAATGTGCATCTATTCAAGGAAGCTAAACTAAATTGATCCAATTCATCTCGAATTGTAAATGATGTCAATCCTTGACTTGAATATAAATTTTACATCTAAAAATTACTTTATTTGAACTATTCTCTTTATCATGGGCTCTAATTTTTAATTTAAAGCGGAGTTATTTCAAGCCAGTCAACTTCGACATAAAAGAATTCAATACACAGTGCCAAATCATATGTCACATTAACTTGCCCTACACTATGTGTTGCGTGCGTAAGGCGGCGAATGTGTTTGAGTGATTATAAAATGAACAATGGATCGATTAGAGTGTATATGAAGGATATTGAAAGATGAATGTTAATGTAAAACAAATACGATCACCACCAACACAAAAATGATGCACCACCAGCCATGGATCAAGATTGGGATTGGATAGAAGCTCATCCACCATGATCTAAAGGATAACCACCAATTAAGGCCAAAGGGCTTTTGGCTCATCACTAAAGAAACAAGAGTTTAATAATTCAACTCAAGATGCTGAATTCTCATTCATTCGATCTCATGTCTGATTTTATAATTGAGAACACTCCTCTATAAATAGAGAGCCTAGGCAAAGAACAAAAGAAAAGAAAAGACAAAATTTCACCTACTAGTATTGTATAGTCAATAACAATCTTAAAAGATGTAATTGCAAAAAAAAAAAAATTCAATTAGCTTCCCATTGATCTGTCTTTAATTTGACATCAAATCAGCAACTTAGTAGGCATCCGGCAAGAGTATATCCCATAGAAATAGCAATCAATTTGCCAAGCAATCAATCTAGTGAAACGTCATGAAATTCACAATCAATTTACTAAGCAATTAATCTAGTAAATTGTCATCAAATCAGCAATCCATCTAGTGAATCAACATTTTGATCATCAACAAATCAATACTCTTGCATCATTAGCTAGATGAATCAACTAGAATAGATTGAGCTCGTGAGTTAATTGATAGAGCTCGATGCTCCACATCAATCTCCCTCGTTCAAAGATTTGTTCTCAAATCTTGTTATGGATTCGCATCTCTAGGATTAAAAGTTTTGAAATTTGACACAATTGCTCTTACCCAAAATGGACTTGATTCTAAAGATTTTCTAAGACAACCTCTCCAACGAACTAAGCACATTAGCTTGATACAAACCAATACATTCAAGGCATGCTGAGAAACTAAAAATATGTCAAAAATATTTTGACAATTGATGAATGTTGTGGGAGAGGATGCTTTAAGATATACAAAATCAAAGTGGTAGCTAAGATTTTCATTTGTTATAATCATTCTCTTTTTCTTTAGGACTTCAACATCTGTCTTAACAAATTGATTTGGAGGCTTATCATCCATAAAATCATAGTTGCTTGATGGTACTAGATGATTATCATCTCTTTTTCATCAATTTGTTCTAAAATCTCTTCTTGCTGATTGGATTCAGATTCAACATGTTATGGCTCTTGTTGAGTTTGTTAGAGTCCCACATCAATCTTTCAATTTCTTCAATAGTGATAGCCCTCTAGCTAGCACAATCAGGTTATAGATGTCCATAACCATAGCACTTACTATATTCACCAGTTGACTTTGTTTTGGAGCTCATTAATGAAACCAAGGGGCTTTTCCTTTCTTTCTCATGTGTAGAAGTATTCACAACTTGTGAGAATAAGTCTCCTCAAAGAAGGACATACCTTTAGTTGAAGGTTTAGTCAAATATTTCATGCCACTCTTTGCTATTTCTCTAGGCGATAGAAAATTCTATCAATTTGTCATCGGAGTTTTTCCATTGCACTTTCCTGCCTTTCGCTGTGAGATTGCTCCAAAGCTAAAGATTTTTGAGGCATATAAACCATTTTTTTTTGTCTTTCTTGAAAAGAAATTGATAACATAAGGTATCACTCAAAACGAGTTCAACCTAGAACTTTGATACTAATTTGATGCGTTTGCGTGAGATGGGTGAATGTATTTTGAGTGATTGTCGAAAAAAGTGTAGATAGATTAGAGTGTATGGAATGGATATTGAAGGATGAATGCTAATGTAGGATAGATATAGTCAACACCAAGGTATAAAAGATACACCACCAGCATTGGATCAAGATTGGGATTGGAGAAAAGCTCACCACCAAAGTCTAAAAGATAACCATCAATCAAGACTAAAGGACTTTTGGCTCATCAACAAGGATAAACCACTCTCTAAAGATAAAGAAATCGATGGTTTAACAATTCAACTCAAGAGGTTGAATTGTCATCATTCAATCTTATGTCTAATCTTACAACAGAGAACACTCCTCTGTAAATAGAGAGACTAAGACAAAGAACAAAAGGAAATAAGAGATACAATTTTCGTCTACCAATCTTATACACCCAATAACAATCTTAAAAAGGATAACCACCAATCAAGGATAAAGGTCTTTTAGCTTATCACCAAAGAGTAATCCACTCTTTAAAGATAAAGAAACTTAAGATTTAACAATTCAACCCACAATGCTGAATTCTCATTCATTCAATGTCATGTTTGCCCTTAAAATGGAGAACACTCCTCAATTAATAGAATGACTAAGACAAAGTACAAAAGGAAATAAAAGACACAATTTTTGTCCACCAGCCTTGTATAGCCAAGAACAACCCTAAAAGATCTAATATTAAAGGAAATAACTCCAATCAGCCTCCCATTAGTATCTCTTTGATTTGCCATCAAATCAGTAACTAATCAGGCAAAATTTGGCTTGAAATCAATAATCATTCACATCTTGGATATGCCTTTGAATCTTCAATCAATCTAGTTAGCAATCAATCTAATAAATTGCCATGGAATCAAGAGCAATTAATTTGGTGAATCGATTATCTTATTAGAAAGGAAAGAATCAACATTGAATTATCGACAATCCTAGTCGATAGTCTTCATGTTGAAATGATCCATTGTGACATCCCGAAAATTCAGCCTCTAGAATCGTAATGAAATTCGGATTTCGTAGAATGGGATTTGATTTTGGACGTGAATATTAGTTGAAGCGTCATTCCAAAATTTGGTTATCGTTCGTTCGCATTAAGAGAAAATTCCCGTTTGCGTTGATAATTTTCCATCTGCGTCGACCCCAATCGAGTTCGAATCCTCGTCGCCCAAACTCGAAAATCATATCCGTTCATTGTGCAAAATTTCCGTCCTAATCCTAAACTTGCTAATCACCTTTTCGTCCTCAAATTTATCGACTAAAGGACAAGAAAAGTTAAGGTTAGTCCCTTTCAATTTTGGCTGAAGCTTGAAGTCCCCAATCCCACGTGTACTCTGCCATTTTTTTTCTTTCTTCTCATCATTTCTTTCAGCTGAAACTTCCCCCAAGCCTATGTGTGCCCTCTTAAATTTCCACTACTCTTGCTCTTCAAAAAAAAAAAAATGAGCTGGAACTTCTTCCTTGGTTGGAATTGCGGCTGATCTTCTCCACTTTCTCGGCTGGAGTGATCATTTCCCATGCAAATGAGACAAACTCTCATCATTCCAGCTGAAAATTTGCCCCTACATGCATGAATGTCTGCTCACTCTCCTTTCCCATGTAGATAAAACAAAAATTTCATGATTGGAGGCCATTAACTCCCACAGCTCATGTAGAGGAACTCTGCAACAGTTGGCCTTATCTCCTTCAGCTTCCTTCTTCTTCTTCTTCTTCTTCCTCTTTCGTTGATCTTCCTTCGGCCGAGACTTGCTTTGCTTCTTCCACTGGTCTTCAGTTATTGTTTGTGAACCCACTGTTGGAATCTGCTAATGCGTCTTCTTCGTTTCCTTCAGTTGGTCTTCTTCTTCTCCTTTTTGGTTCTTCCTTCGGTTGCTGCAGCTTATTCCTTCGTTGCTGCCCTCTGCTGTGAACCTTGCTGCTGCTGGTTGTCCTTCTTCTTTTGCTTTTAGGATTCTCGTTTGCTGTTGCCGTTGATCCTCTGCTACTGCTCCTCTGCTTCTACTTCTTCCTTCGGCTGAATCTTGCCGCTGTACCTCATCGTCGTCGCGCGGAGTATTTATCGCTCGGCCAAGATTTCTGGACAACCAAGTCACTCGTCTAGCTCGCCGTTCAATCGAGTGCGACATCCGCCGTCCTCGAGTCGATTTTTGGGTGAGACATTTCTAAACTTGACTTAGCAATGTCAACATGCTAATACTATGTCAGATATTTTATGATTGAAACATAGATTTCTTTGGACGTTGCATATCGATACGCTGCTGTGGTCATAGGGTAAAATGTTTTTTATGAACCCTAGGATTGTCATGGGTGTCGGAATTTCTCGCCCTCGAGCTAAACGCTTAGAGTTGGAAATCCGGGTTCTGAATTGTTAGGTTTTGCTGACATACGATGCTGGTATCATGTCAGGAATTATTTGAGTAAATGTGTGCCAGTGAATGATAGTGAGCCGAAGCATTAGCAAAGTTGACTGCATGGTATTTATGGTTGTCGCTAACCTGAGAAATAATTATTTTGTGGTGTCGAACGGGAGTATTAGGTGAATCAGATGGACTAACCCTAATACGGGACTCTCCCAAGCCTGACCGAATTGCAACTTGGGTTTGTCAAATGATTTTGACTTGGAGTCGCCACTAATCATCTTGATAGGTCTACTAGAAACCTAAGTAAATTAAGTTGAGAACTAAATTACTTTTGTGAGCCAGAGATTCAAAGTCGTGGACTTGGTTACGCAGATACTACGCCCTTTCGACGGTTTTATTAATGAAAAATCAATTGAGGAGGACTCGAAAAAATTTGGGTCAAATCTGGACCAGAAAGGTAAATGGTCATTATTCAAGGATTGGGAAATGAAAAATGTCAAAAGCAGTGAATGTGGGTATTTCCTATTTCCCACAATTTCTGAGAATTTTTTGAATTTTTATGATTTTATGAGTAATTTGCACATGAAGGGCAAAAATCGTCATCATTTTGAAAAGGGTCAAAAGGTTAATAAGACTGTCAAAAATAAGATCGGTGGTTAATATGACATTTCTAATTCTTCGGGGATTTCTAAGACTTTCCTAGACGATTATCCAAAGGGGCGAAAACCAACGTTTCATGAAGAAAAAAGAGAGTCCAAGTCACAAAATAGGGTCAAGGCCAATTCAAATGACCAATTTTCCCATTTTGTGTCGATTTCTGAGAATTTTCAAGAAAGGAAACATACAAAATAGGATGGCTAGTAGAAATAGGGACGTTTCCTTAATTTTATAGATTTCTCTTAATTTTCTGAAATTTTCAAGACAAAAGTTTTTTGCCTATAGTGGAAAAATCGTCATTTTAACAAAAATCGGAAGGGAAATCATCAAAATAGATTGGGCCAGTCGAAATGACCCATTGTCCTGTTTTTTGAAATTTTTTCTAAATTTTTTGAATTTTTCAGACAATTTGGCCTATAAGGGACAAAATTGTCATTTTTAAAAAATTAGAGGAAAAAATTATGAAAAATTGATTTTTAGCTAAATTGATCCATTGTCTTGATTTTTTGAGGCTTTGAGGACTTTTGCAATTTTTCTGATTTTTTGAATTTTTGAGAATTTTTTTTGGATTTTTTTTATTATTGCTTTTTTTTTAATTTTTATTTATTTATTTATTATTTAAAGACTCGACCAATCGGACCGGACCTCAAATATCCGCGGGTCCTGAGTTTTACGCGTACTTGGGCTCAGAAGCTTGAGCCCATCCCAATCTACAATTCCTTGAAGATTTTATGGGCCCCACCCTTATCCAACCAGGCCTGCCAATCAAGCCTAAAGCCCAAAACAGACCCAAAATTCCGGCTACCTAAATTTGCAGGATAACCCACGTTCGGGACAGTATAAAACCCATCCATGAAAAAAGACTAGTGACCATACCTGCGCCTGTCTGCGGGTTTAGTACAATGTCATTGTTTTTTACCACATAATTCGACTGTTGTGTGTGCATGCGGTGCCGAGAGTGACTCGTGCTGAAACGTAGCCTGGGGGGGCGGGGGGGGGGGTGGTGAAGTGCCAAAAAGGACAGGGACTAAAGTAAGGGATGCACAGGCCGAGAGCAGCCTAAGAATTACACTCGCCTCCGTCAAGATCACGAAAGAGACAAAAAAAACTAGTAAGAAGTACTAACCTGTTCGTCTGTGAGTCTGTAACATCCACTATGGCAAATTCGCTTCGTCCGCAGGGTCCTTATTCGTCACTCGCTGTGCTGTCGGAATTGTTCAGCGTCGATATGCTTACTCGTCGCAACCCTCAGATCTGCCCATGCTGCATCCAGTTTTGACTCACCCCGATAGGCGGGTCTGCTCGCTCATGGGATCAGAACCAGTCGTCGCGGGTCATCGTGGTGCACGGGCACGAGGTCGTTTCATTCTTGCTAAATTGAAACCCAGCACAGACTCTCGGCACTACACGTATGGCGGTGCCGCTTCATCGAACCTTTCCGGGTTGAGCTCATCGGGTCTTGGAAAGTTCCGGGGAGTCATGCTCCGGAGGTTGTGCCCACAACACAGCGGAAGAGAGGAGAACCATCCAGAAGTTCATGCCTATTGCAGCCACTGGCGTCCTCCTTGGCACCTGCCTAAAACATGGAGACCGGCTCACTGTAACGCGTTCCTTGGTTTTTAGACTGCACCCTAAAGCACTCTAAGCTCTTCACATTCGGCATTCCCTTGCAAGCACCCATCGAGTGTTTCAGATGCTTCCATCCCAGAGGGCCATTTGGGGCCTGAAAGGCTAAAGGTTGAGCGAAAATACCTTGGAGACAATTTGGCAACATGAGATGTTGTATCCTCTCCACCAAAACCTGTGTGTTGTAGTTATTAA